>JAODAL010044350.1:0-32943 GCA_025379985.1 Phyllomedusa bahiana
GGCGGGGGCGCGCGGATGGGGACGGGAAAGCATGGACGGGTAAGTGAGCCCCAGGCGTGTCGGGGTGACCGCGGCCCGAGCGTCAGGCTGCGGCACCGGCCGCGGCAGGAGGTGCTGCGGCGTTGCGGGTGTGCCCGCGACCCGACACGGGGGTCGCAGGGACACCCGTAACAGTATGGCTGGGATTTGCTGTTCACCAGACAAGACGTACCATTTAAACTAAGCAGAGACAGACATATAATGCGGTGGTATGGCGGGATTTGCTGTTCACCAGACAAGACGTACCATTTAAACTAAGCAAAGACATTAGCTTAATGCAGTGGTATGCTGATTTGGTGAAGAAATGAAGAGAAGCGTAGTCAGATGATATTACGGACTCCAAAGTCTGCGTTATTAAGTTCTGGGATAATTCTGAGGATTGCCACTTCTAAATTGCCACTTAGAAATTTGGCACGTGAAATTTGGCCCGCAGACCTCGGTCCACAGACCACAGCTCTGCAACTTATACTCAACTATGATGAGTTCAAAATGAGCATTAGGGCCTTCAGGTGTCGTAAACGGGTGGAGCTACAAATAGCTCTGCACAAAGCAGAAACTTCAAGGGGAATATCTGGGATTGATGGCTACACAAATAAACACAGGATAAATTATGGAAGACAGAGCTGGGCGAAAATATCTAGACAAAAATGTACTATTTAAACTAGGCAGAGACAGTTAGACATATAATGCGGTGGTATGGCTGGGATTTGCTGTTCACCAGACAAGACGTACCATTTAAACTAGGCAGAGACAGTTAGACATATAATGCGGTGGTATGGCTGGGATTTGCTGTTCACCAGACAAGACGTACCATTTAAACTAGGCAGAGACAGTTAGACATATAATGCGGTGTATGGCTGGGATTTGCTGTTCACCAGACAAGACGTACCATTTAAAACTAAGCAAGACAGTTAGACATATATTGGTGGTATGCTGGGATTTGCTGTTCACCAGACAAGACGTTACCATTATAAAGAAAGAAAAGGGTTTAGCATATAAGCAGTGGAGGGGGGATTTGCGTTCACCAACAAAAAACGCCCTTTTTAAAAACTAAGCAAAAAAGGGTTAGAATTAATGCAGGGGTAGGCTGGGATTTGCTGTTACCAAACAAGACGTACCATTTAAAAACAAACAATTAGCATATATCGGGGTAGGCGGGGATTTGCTGTTCACAGACAAGCTACAATGAGTTCAAAACGAGCATAATATTATATAAAAACCAAACTGTAAAAAATGTTTGGAACATAGAAATGTTGGCCAAATGAAAAAGCATGTACAATTAAATGCACTCAATACTTGGTCAGGGCTCCATTTGCATGAATGATTGTATTAATGCGGCATGGCATGGAGGCGATCAACCAGTGACTCTGCTGAGTGTTTATGGAAGCCCAGGTTATTATGATAGCTCATCTGAATTGTTTGGTCCTGTGTCTCATCTTCCTCTTGACAATACCCATAGATTCTCTAAGGGGTTAAGGTCTGGTGAGTTTGTTGGCCAATCAAGCACAGTTATATACTGTGGTTATTATTGGTACTTTTGGCAGTGGTGGACAGGTACCAAGTCCTGCTGAAAATGAAATGTTATCCCAAAAGCTTGTCGCAGAGGGAAGCATGAAGTGCCCTAAAATTTTCTGGTAGACGGCTGTGCTGACTTTGGTCTTGATAAAACACAGTGGACCTCCACCAGCAGATGACATGGTTCCCTAAACCATCACTGATTGGGGAAACTTCACACTAGACCTCAAGCAGCTTGGATTGTGTGTCTCTCCACTTTTCCTCCAGACTCTGGGACCTTGATTTCCAAATGAAACGCAAAATTTACCTTCACCTGAAAACAACACCTTGGACCACTGAGCAACAGTCCAGTTCTTTTTCTCCTTGGCCCAGATAAGACGCTTCTGGTGTTGTCTATTGGTCATGAATGGCTTGGAACATGAAATGCGACACTTGTAGCCCATGTCCTGGATATGTCTGTGTCTGGTGGCTCTTGAAGCACTGACTCCAGCAGCAGTCCACTCCTTGTGAATCTCCCCCAAAGTTTTGAATGGCCTTTTCTTAACAATCTTATCAAGGCTTTGGTCATATCTCTAGCTTGGGCACCTTTTTCTACCACACGTTTTCCTTCCGCTCAACTTTCCATGAATATGCTTTGATACAGCACTCTGTGAACAACCAGCTTTAGCAATGACCTTTTGTGGCTTACCCTCCTTGTGGAGAGTGTCAATGATTGCCTTCTGGACATCTGTCAAGTCAGCAGTCTTCCCCACGATTGTGTTGCCTAATGAACCAGACTAAGGGACCTTTTAAAACACTTGGGAAGCCTTTGTAGGTGTTTTGGGTTAATTATTCAAATTTTCTGAGATAACGACATTTGGGTTTTCCTTTGCTGTCGGCCATAATCATCAATATTAACATAAATAGACACTTGGGGGACATGTCTGAAAACTGTCATGGTCTAAGACTTTTCTTGTTGCCTATAGCAACCAATCAGAGCACCCCTTTCATTTTTTCAGAGCTCTATATGAAATGAAAGGGTAACGCTGATTGGTTTCTATGGGCAACAAGAAAAGTCTTAGACCAAGACAGTTTTCAGACATGTCCCCCTTAATGTCTTTGCATTATAGGTGATCAAAAAATAGATCCAGCAACATGCAGCCGGTAATAAAACCAAACAAAACCTTGGGATTTGTGGAACATTAAAATGACTTTACTGCTGTTGCTCTATATATGCATAAAATAGAAGGTTTTAGTGTGCCAGTTTTGATTCCCATTATGCATATGTCCTCCTAACTTGTCACGTATGGCCTCAATCAATGTGATCCCTAAACACTGCTGAATGCTGTACTCTGTTGGACCAGAGTCAGCCTATCATTAAGGGCAATAGGCACCCATCACACTGAGTAAAAGACATCATGCATCCAGAAAGGAGGAGATGCACAGCCAAAATAGAGACCGAGAAACACTTTTCAAATTCACAATCAAAAAAAAATAAAAGAATTACCTGCACTACTACCTTTGCATTTGAATTTACTTTTTCAGTCACCCCCGTTGTCCACCAGCATATATGCAAATTGCAATTGCAAGGAGGTGCAGACTAATTTAGATTTTTTTTTATCTGTAGTATAGAAGTAGTTCTAGCCCCTTATGACATAGAACTCAGAAATGCACCACACTAATGGGTAGGGCAAGCTTCCAGTGGACTTACAAGTGCCACACTTTGAGGCAGGCGGCTTATCACAAAGTTGCATGTTTCAGGATTAGATGATGTGAAGCAGAAAAATGATTATACTGCTATGTATTTTCTTAGAAGACCTGGGAGAAGACTGGTGGTAGAAGGTTCATCGCCACTACCAGATCTGGAGTTGTATAAGGTATGACAAAACCTGTGAGAGATATATAAATAAGGTCTTAGCTCTACAAAAGGTGGCAGCTATTGTTCTGTGCCCCCCCCCAAACTGGAGAACAGCAGGTTGTGTGCTGACCCTGAGCTAAAACCTTCACCGGCGGACAATTGTAAAAAGTCTACAGTTATTATTGTCCTTGGCCGAAGGCTCAGGAGCAATAGGAAGTGAGGTACATGAAAGCTTTAAGATTAAGAGACTATATTGACTTGGTTCATGACAAGGTTTTGTGGCAGGCGCTGACCTATGCATGTAACGATAATAGAATAAGCTGGCTGAGGTCCGTTTTAAACCAATGCTGTTGTTGGAATCATTTGTTATAAAGCATCTAACCAAAGAGCAGTCAAGTTCAAACGGAACTCCCCAGATTGCCCACATGGATGTGACCAAAGCCCTACACACCTTACAAAGAAACTACAAAACCTATGGGATCCTATGGCTGTTACAGGAAACTCGACCATTTGTCTCTAGGAAATGAATTATACTTCAGGTTTTTTTCATTTTACATTGGATAGCGCATGAGCATAATACAATTAAATGGTCACTAGATCAAGCACAACAACCCCGCACGTTTAATGCATGATTTTCTTAATACTATCATCTCTCATTAGACTTTCCCATGAAAATACATTAGAAAAGAAGGCAATTAGTAGATTGGCCTTTCCTTTCTCCTCCTCAACCATTACACCCTGATTATTTTTAAATGGGGCAACACTTTTACTTCTAAAGGGGTTGTCCAGATATATCTTAAATTTTAAATGACTGGGCATGAAATAATGCAAAAATAAAAAAAAATCGTCCTCACCTTTGTTTTTACAACCCACATTGTCCAGCAGGTAGAGAACTCATCACTCTGTCTCTGTAGTCCTTCTGTTTCAATTTTCAAGCTGGCTGAGTGGTCCGGATTGTCAACATCCCCTAATGGACCAAGTTTATATATAAACTGTATCATAGTTGCACTGGCTTTGAGCTCTCTCCAATCGCTTCATTATCCAAACTTACAATATCAACATCGACACAGTCCAGTAAATAAAAAAAAATTTTTTATATAGAATAATTTTTCGATTCCCAAAGCCCTTAAAAATCTTAGGGCTATAATATATAATAGACTACAAAAACAGATATGATGTAGGAAAATGTACGACCCAATCACTGCAAATCAATTTTCCTTGAACAGGTACAAAGGCGGGAAACAAAAATAATAAAAGGACTGGTTGGACTGCAATACCCAGAAAGAATAGCAAGATTAGGGTTTTTTTTAATTTTATATATTTTAAATTGAAGATAAAAGATGGCTTCCGGTTGGACATAAAAAATATGTATTTAAATAAATTAATGGCCAATATCGATAATCTCGCTAAAGATTTCATTTATACCTAGAACTGTAAACCCCGAACAAGAGGCACCTCTAGTTCAGGAGGTAAGAAAGTTTCTACATAAACATGAGAAATGGATTCATAACTGTTAGACAGAGAGACTGTAGAACTCTCTGCCAGAAGGAACATGACATGGTAGACTTCCACTAACATAGTTCAAAAAGGTCTGATACATTTCTGGAGAGTTATAATATAACAAGTTAAAGTGACTAGGATTCTTGGAGAGGGGTCGTTGAATCAAGGTATTTTTCCAAAAGCCAAGATTATGACTTGGGAAGGATTTTTTTTTCCCTCAAATTAGGACAAATTGGCTTCTACCTCATGGGGTGTTATATTTTTTCCTTCCTCGTGATCAACACTTGTTCGCAAAATAGCAGAACTGTATGCGTACGTCTTGTCTTTTTTGTTGCCTACAAACTTATGTAACTACAATATAACTATTTTAATAAATATATTAAAAAAGAATAAACCATTTCCCATGCCCGATGATAATGTAAATACAAAAATATACTTTGAAAAATAAGAGAGGATCTAATGAAGAAGAAAAGAATCGAAAAAATACCCTTAAAGATCAGTCTGATAACTGGGGGCATCGCCCTGAGAAGAAGCGGCTCCGTTATAATTTACAAGAATACCGTGCTAATAGGAAATCAAACTCCCCAAGTATGCAATATACATAATGCTTCAATGCATATATATCATTCCAATATATGCATATAAATAGTGCTTAAATGTCACTCCAGTGTATGTATATGATAATTCTAAATGCATAAAAAAATCCCTGATAATACCTAATGCATAAACAAAAACCCTCCTAAATTTCCACTTCCAATATATGCATATAATGATTATAAATGCATCAAAAAATAATCACTGATAATTCCAAATCCATATAAATGGAATGGAGCATGAGCATCGACTCTGTGTTGGGACAAGACTTTGAAAGTAAGGAGAGAAGAGAAGTGGATTGTCCGTGAACTCCAGAGCGGCAGCAGCGGGGATCAGCTAGGGAAGTATCAGATATTTTTAAATTTTTTTGCCCACCCTGGCCCCGATTTTTTTAAAGCCTTTAGAATCATCATATGCATGCACTGTAGTGACATTTAAGGACTATTTAGAGGTGTCTCACAGCATGAGCAACAATTTGCTATGTGCTCTCTTAAGAACTTTAAGGATGTGAAATCTACATTGGACGTATCACAGGTTCTTCTATTTTCTACTTGGTAAATTGTATATTTAAAGATATTTAAAGGCTTTGTGAAATTAAAAATGATTCTATATAAAAGAAAAGTTTGATGGACAGTTGGCGATGATGAATATTTATAAGTGTTCCGAAATAGTCAGACAGTGCAGAGGCACTGACAGGCTAATAGCCCCATAATACTCTCCTGAGATAATGTTTAGAAGTTGTAACGAATGCAGGTAGAGGATCTCGCTAGGACCACCGCACGCGATGGAGTAAAAGCACGTACCAGGGACGGAGACCTAAGATAAACCCGTTTTCACCAAGCCGCCGCAAAGCGGTGATGGACTTGCTGCCGGCGGATGAACTACCAGGTCGTCCGCACTGGCGTACTTCTTGCGGATGGCAGCCAAGTGCATGTGCGACGTGAACCTAAACGAGCGGCGTTAGCGGAGTCAGGTGTACGAAGGCCGGAGGTCAGGACAGGCAGCAATGTTCGATTCAGGAAACAGGAGCGAAAGGGTACGAGTACACACGGAAAAGTCATACTACGAGGCAACAAGAAGCTTCTCAAAAGGCTGTACGGCAACTAAAGAATCCGGCAAAGGGTGACCCGGAAGAATGAGGGTTAAATAGGGACACCTGCCAGCCTAAACCAATAATTGGGCGTACTGGCCTTAAATTACTCGAGAGCCGGGCGCGCGCACATGCCGGCCGGCACAGGAGGACGGTGAGGAGCTCAGGAGCGCAAGTGAAGGAGTAAGGGGAAGCCGGGACCCGAGCCGCGGGAGCCCGGCAGGGGCCGGCGGGGACCCGACGGGTGACAGCACGGAGTGCGCCCGCAGCCCGGGCGAGGGGCTGTCGGGACCACCCTGACAGTACCATAACCCCCCCTTAGGCCCCCCCTCCTCTTCGGTACGGAGGTAAGTGTCAACAGCGAGACCGTGCCAACCAACGGCACAGCGTCCAGGTTGTTCTCCTCAAGCTCCCAAGATCTCTCCTCACGGACTCTAATCCCTCCCAATTCAACCAAGAAATTGCCGTTTACCCCAACAACCCCTCATAGCCAAGAATCTCCTTTGACCGCAAAAATGTTTGATGGCTATGAGACTTCAGGAGAGGGAGGGACAACTTTATCTGGAGAAGCGGTTCAAGCATCGAGACGGGCTTTTAAGGAGAGGATACATGGAAAGAATTAAGGGATCCGCATGGTGGGAGTGAGTTTGAGCTTTACGCCACTGGATTAAATACGGCACATTAATTCAAAGGGACCTAGGAAAGCGCGGGGCCAAGCTTGTAACTGGTGATTTTAAACGTCTAACTAAATTGGCTGACAGCCAGAACTTGGTCTCCAGGGATAAAGGTTGGAAGCTGGACTCCTAATCCCTACCGCTCTGAACCTTTCATAACTGGCGGCGCACGCTGCAGGGTCTGACGCTTCCGGCTCCCAGAAGGCCAGATAGTTCGTGGACCAAGGGCGTCCACATAGGGAGACCTCGGATGAGGAGGGCAGAGGGATGAGGTAGGGCGTGGGAATGGGCCTGTACCATATACAATAAAACAAAGGGGGAATGCGCCAGAGGACCCTGAATCCAGTGAATTGTATGAAAAATCGGCTCCCAGGGTAGGAGTGTCGGACTCATATCATCCTGGCGACATAAACAAAGTGACGTACGTAACTGCCCCAAGGAAATACTGGTATGACGTCGTTTCTACCCTTGCCGATAGATTGCAGATGGTAGAGACGAAGAAAAGTCTAAATTCAACCCGCAATCGGGAGCAGAGTGCGCGCCAGAACATTGACACTAACTGCACCCCCACTATCAAACCGATTTGCTGGTCAGGCCAGAGCATTTCGGAAGATGATGACAATAGAACAGGAGGCCAGACTTGGTCTTGCGGAAGGTACCCGGGCATTGGGACGAAGTGCGACATCTTCGAAAACCTATCCGTAATGTGAGACCCAGAACACGGTGTTGCCGACGAAGAGGATGGAAGGTCGGTGAAAAATCCAGTTCGCCACATGGACCATGGAATACTGGTCGAGGCAGGGGTCGCAGTAGCACCGGATGGACCGATTGACGGGCACCTATTCCCCGGGCACAAGTAGGTGAAACAGAGCAAACCCCCACAAAGCGTCCTAATAATCCTTTAAGCCTTCCATGCCACCATAGAACCGAGAGAATCAACTGTAACGAATCTACAACGGGCCCCCGGATGTCCTGCCAACAAGGAGCAGAGTCCCCAATTCAAGGATTTTTTCTTGTCGCAGGTCGATGGCCGACACTAGTCTTGCCAGGAGGCTATCTGAGAGCCGAAAGGAGGACCAGGTGCAGCTGTGATACTATAGGTCGTTCCCGGAGGTAGAATTGTTGTGGAGCTGCGGCTCTCTCCAGTGACGTCTGATGCGCGAGAGAGAAGCATCAGCCCCTGATGTTCTTCTCGCCTCTGGGCGAAAATGGATCCGGAAGGTCAAATCTTGACAAAAAAAAGAGACCGACCGTTCTTGCCGAGGGATATGACCGCTGTGCCTGACTGGAGGTACTGAAGAATTTTTGAGATCAGCTATACACCTCTGTGAAGGATGACGAGCTCCTCCAGAAGACTGCCGACCACCTCCAGGGCCATCATTGATAGCCGAGCAATTCTCGGTCCCCAATACATAGTTCCCTCTCAGCCGACGAGAAGGACTATTTGGAGAAGAAGCCGCAGGTGACGTGTGTCTCTAAGCCCTTTGGACCCTTTTGAGTAAGAACAGCTCCTGGCCCCCACCGACCTAGGCATCCACCTCCCCAGAGAAAAGCTTCTCAGGATCAGGGCGAGACAGAATAGGTGCGGAAGCAAATGGCTCGACTTCAAATCCGAGAAGGCTCATTCGGACGCTGGTGTCACCATTATTGGGATGGCCTTCTTCTGGAGAGAGCCACAATTAGAGCCACCAGTGTAGAGAAGTGGGATATAAACTGACGATAATAATTGCAAAGCGCCAAAAACGTAGAATGGGCTCGAAGACACAACAGGTCGTAGGCCATTGCAAGATAGCAACAGCTTATTGGGGGTCAAATTGCAAAGTCCTCGGTCATAGACAAAGTAAACCGAGGAAAGCAGATTGGGTTGGTGGGCACACGCACTTCTCTAACTTGGGGCGTAACAAGGCGTAGCTGCAAGGCGTTTGCAGGACCAGGCTCACCTTGTTGATAGATGGGTCCGGAGTCAGGAGCGAAAACCCAGAATGTCCGTCTAGATACACGAAATACACAAGTGTAGAGTCAGGTCCCTGAAGATGACGTTTTAACGAACTACCCTGAAAAGACCCCGCCGGGGCATTGCAACAGACCGAATCTGGGCATCATCACCAGGTATTCAAAAAGGGCCGTCGCGGGTATTGAACGCCCGTCTCCCCTCATCTCCCTCCACGGATCCTGATGAGATTGTAATAGCCCCTCGCAGGTCCAGTTTGGAGAAGACCTGGCTCCTTGTAGACTCAAAGAGTTTCCGTAATTAGTGGCAACGGGTATCCGTTTTTTCACGGTAAACTGTTTCAGGCCCCGGTAGTCGATGCAGGGAGGAGAGAACCATCCTCTTCTGTACGAAAAAAAAACCCGTCTCCGGGGAGATGAGGAACATGCTATAAAGGCCCTTTTATGCAGGTTCTCACGGATATAGTCCACAATGGCCTTGAGTCTCTGTGTCAGTACAATGGGTAAACTCTAGCCCCGAGGAGGGCTGTTCCCAGGAAGGAGGTCAATGGACAGTCATTAGGGGCTGTGGGAGGAAGGATTCGGCCTGTATCTCCGAAAAACGTCCACGTAGTCCCGGAATCACGGGAAGACCTGGCAGGGACCTGTACGGACTGAATGAGGTGGAATTGCCTGACAGGCCGCGGAACTGAGAGACAGCGTTCTGGCAGTCGGAGCCCACATCGTAGAAACTCCCCGGTTTTCCAATCGAGGGTCGGGCATGGGAGCTGTAGCCACGAGAGACCCAAGAGGATAGCGGATGAATACCGAGGTGAGGACGTAGAAGGGATCTCTCCTCTTGTGTAAGGCCACCACCGGAGAGACAACGGCTTGGTCACGTACCGAATGGCCTCACTAATTATCTCGCCACTCACGGAGGATATCACCAGGGGCTTCTCCAGACGGTCATCTGGAAGGGCATGCCCTGGTGGGACACCAGGTGTCGCAAGAATAAAGTTCCCCGTGGCGATCCAGAGTCCAGGAAGGCGGGCACACCGAAATAGCGAGGTCCGAACCCGAAGAACCTCAACCTCCATAAAAGTTCGTGAAGAGGAAGTTATCACACCCATGGATGGCCCTCTCCGACATAGCCTAGGTGGGCGGGGCTCTCCCCCTGCAGCAGGTGGGCGTAGCGGGCAACCATTGCGGAAAGTGATACCGGGCGCTGGCACAGAAGAGGCACAATTTCTCTGCCCACGGCGGACAGCTCCAGTTCGGACAATGATCCGTCCACCTGCATGGGTTTTCTTCACTGGTAGGAAGGTGAAAAGTCGTCAGCTGGGGTCTTTTGAAGAGCACGGGCCAGGCAGGCAAGACGGCGTTGTCGGGCTAGATCACGTTCCTGGCTTAGTTCCTCTTGTCTGCTCGTGAGAAAAAAAGCGAACCTCCGAGACCCCGAGTGGCTAGGTGCGACCACTTCGCTTAAGAGAGGACGGGATCTCTCTAGCCGCTAGGGCGTCCTTAAAACTCTCGCCGGCCAGGCCCTTTTTTAAAGGAAGTCACATAGGGCGGCGTCGTTCCAGGTCAGCTCCAGAGCCATGGTCGGAAAACGAACTGCGTAGTCCCGTACCGAGGAGAACACCCTGTCGAAGGTTCAGAAGAGCGGTCCCTCCGCCGAAGGAAGCCCGTGCCGGCTCTTCAAAGACACTTGCGGAACTCTGAAGGAAAGTCTGATAAGGTCCTGTCGTTACCGGGATCGCCTCGGTCCCCAGTATGAGGATGGCCCACGCTAGAGCCTTCCCGGACAGCAGACAGACCACAAAAAGGCCACCCTGAGAACGTTCAGTGGGAAATTGACCGCCCATTCAACTCAGACGTGCATCGAAGCACGTTGTGGTAATAAATCCCCTGCACAGTTGGAGTCCCCGTCATACTTAGTCAGGTATTGGTAAGCGTAAGCCGAGAATCCCGGTGCTGGCGGAGGTGTACGCCACAGGAGGAGGATCGGCGGCTGTTGGTTAGCCAGAAAGCTGCTGCATCCATAGTCGTACAACGTGGATTCATCTTGCTGGGCTTGTTGCGCTAGTTATGAGAACCTGCTGAGCCACTATCCGCCGATGAGAATCCGGATCACTGGGCAGAGGAACCTATGGCGGATCCACTGGCCGGATCTTACATGTACACGAATGCAGTAGTGTATGACCTCTGGACCCGCCCGCAAGCGATGTGTAAGCCGATACCACAGGTGACGGAGTCTAAGTAGCACCGCGGTTTTCACCAAGCCCGCGCAAGCGGGATGGTACTTTGCATGCGTTCGGAGAACAACCCATGTCGACCCACGTGCGTGACCTTTGCTTGCGGTGGCCAGCCAAGGCAGGTGCGTTGGTAACAGAATCGTGAGGCGTAGGCCGGAGTCGGGGACAGGCCAGCGGGTTCAGGAACAGGCGGCAATGGTACGTGGTCAGGAAACAGGAGCTTAGATGTTCGGGTAACAAGCGGAAGCAGACCAACGATGCACAATAAGACTTACTACTAAAGGCTGTACGCACTAAAGATCCGCAAAGGTGACCCGGAGGAAGAGGGTTAAAATAGGTCACCTGCCACCTTAACCAATAATGGGCGTACGGGCCCCCCTTTAAATCCTCGAGAGTCGGCGCGGGACCGGGTGGCCCCCACCGCGGCGCACGCCAGGCCTCCGACCAGGAGGAACGGAGGACTCAGAGCGCAGGAAGGTAAGGGGGAAGCCGGGACCCCGACGGGTGACAAAGACAGGCGCCCGCCCCGGCGAGGGGGTTGCGGGACACCTGACAGGTGAATGCTCTAGATGATAAAGTAAAACAAGGAAGTGAAACCCCTGAGCCAAACCCTTGGCTGCAACAGTGAGGGACCCAAATAAACAAAGATTGGAGAAAAAGGGTCTCACCCATGGTGGTCACAAAGGTGAGTATAAGGCTTTTTAAATTTAATTTCACCCTCAAGAGCTTTCAATATTTTTAAAAAAATAACACCCAGACAACCCCTTTAAATTAAAAAAATTCATTGAATCTGGGGCTAAGGTGGGCCAAGAAAAATAGCAAAACTGATACTTACCTAGTTGTCCCACTCCGCGATGATCTTCTCCTTTTACTTTCTGGATTCTCATCCCGACATGCTGGAGAGGCTCCTACTATGTTGTAAGTGAATGGAGCTAGAGCATCGACTGTGTTGGGACAAGACTTTGAAAGTAAGGAGAGAAGAGAAGTGGATTGTCCGTGAACTCCAGAGGGCCACGCGGGAAAAGAGGGAAGTATCAGAAAAATTTTTTAAATTTTTTTTTCCCCCTGGCCCTAATTTAATTTAATATTTTTAGTGGACAACACCTTTATGTTTATCACTAACATGATGGAAAACATATTGTAAGTCTCTTTTAATTGTTTTGCCAACTATTGTGTTTTAATCCTTTCTGCCTGTTAGACTTTGTATTTCTTTTTTTCCATGTATTTGAAAATTTTTCCCTTTATTTTCTTCCCTTTTAGCTTTTTTAAAAATGCTTTTTTTTATAATGTTTGCCCCCCCTTATATTTTTTATTTTGTTTTACATTGGTGGTCTCTTGTTTCAAAGTTGAAATAAATTTTTAATCTGAAACATGGTTGGATCTAGGCTTGATATAAAAAAAACTTTGGTGGTGCATGTGACCTAAGAAGGCAGTTTGTATAATCCAGAAGCAAAAAAAAGCACATATACCAGCTCACCACTCCTGTAGAATACGGGCTGCACGGCTGCACTTGGAAAACCAGTCAACGTAAAGGGAAAAGGGAAAAAAAATTGCCAGCGCTCCGATGGAAAATGCAAAAATGCCTTTTTTGTTAAAAGGAAAGTGGGGACATGAAAAGCCAAACATGGTGGCTGCAGACGCTGAGGTTTCAGGTTTACAAAACCCCTTAGTGTGCAAAACAGCCATATGAGAACATGCTTTTATTACCTTGTATGATAAAAAAAAAACCTGGTGAAGGATGACCCGATGGGCCCCTTTCCCCCAGCCGCGCATGCCCCATCACGACTTCCCGGAACGCGGGACCCACGTGCCGGTACCCGACTTACCACAAACCACCCCCCAAAGGGGGGGAGTCGCTAACGGGGCGCGGACCAAACCCCCATCCCCGTCTCCGAGGGGAATGTACACAAAAGACAGCAGGAAAACGCCAGATCGGCTCCCACACAGGACAACCCCAAATGAAAAAAATTATTAAAAAAATCAGATTAAAAGACAAGAACAAAAAAGGCTAAAAAGGTACGAGTTTAGCCAGAAAACAAAAATGGGTTTTTAGAATATTGCAAGCCTAATGAAATAATAATGGAACAAAGTCAGTGCGCAAATTCAAACCATGGGAGCAAAAGATTAAGAGGTTACCCAAAAGGCCTCACGTCTTTTAAGTTTATTGGTTTTAAAATTTTCCCCCCCGTTTGCCCATGGTGATTTTTCTATGAAAGTTTTGAAACTCTGTGTATGAGAATTGTGGGCATTGTGAGAATTGTATAATCCAGCATGAAATCATTTAGTGAAGAATGTCAAGATAATACATAGAAAATGAATTTGCTCCATTTAAGTGGGTCTGATGAAAATAAATTATTTATGCGCAATGCACAAGGACACACTTGCCATTATTGTCTAACAACATTTATTGGTTTTCCTTTGTTTAGTCCATTAACTATTGCTACACGTATCATAAAAGCTTGCAGAATGTATTATCGCATGTCAGTCGGACTATGCGGAAAAGGTCTTGACTCCAAAACACAAGGACACATCTATTTGAAGACAGAGTACGGTACTTGTTGGAGTCCCACAGTTAGCTTTCTGTGACCTTGGACTATATCTCTCTGTGTTATATAAAGGAAAACAACATTGTCTGTAAATATTATATCAAGCACATTATACAATGGTGTAGTATCAAACTCTTGGAGGAAATGCATTTTACTAAAGTGAAGGCTCACTGTCACACATAGCTATGGAAAAGGAAAAATTTTAAAAAAAGTGGTCAAATGAACGGGCCCTCTGGTGGTAGTAAGTGGATACAATAGATGTACCCTTTTACGGTGAAAAGGTAGCAGGGCCACAAAGGGGTCCTTCATAGAAAAGAGAGGTTCTCATTTTATGTTTTTATTGGGTCTTTTTTTCTCTCTCTTTAAGTTATACTGCTCTCTTTGTGTGCAGTCTTCCCTATTGTGTTTATTGCCCTTGACCTAACTTTACATTCTGTACTTTTCACCCCAAGTCAGCAATTAGCAACATGCAGCAGTTGCAGAAGTTTCTCATTTTAAGGGCTTTACTACAATTTTTTTTTATTACACTATATTAAATGTATAAACATATATATATATTATTATATATTATATATAATTATATATATATATATATAAATTTTATATATATTTTTTGTATGTTTTTGTTCCAAAGTTAGAAGTTACATTGGTTTTATGGTTATTGACTTTTGTAATGTCAACACTGCGTGCACAACTATTAGGCAAGCTGCATTTTTGATGATTACCTTATTTTTCAGACTATGAAAGGTATTTTTTCCCCAAAAAATTTTGGGGGAAAATAGGGATGCGTCTTACAGTCTGAATGTACTCTCAGGCAGCAGGAGGCTAAAGAGGGGCGATACTGCAGAAAGCCAGTGGCAGAGTTTAAGGGCTAAAAAAAACACCCCCCCCTGTTTCCCCTGCAGCACGCGCCCCACCAGTCCTGCGGGGCCCGGTATTTTTACAGCAGCGCTTTTTCCTACAACCGGAAATCATTCCTGCTAAGAATTTAGATGCAGCGGCGATGGTGGCCGAGGCATCTAGCTGAATGAGGAATGGTGGTGTCCACCGCTCCTCCTTCTGATAAGCCTCAGGCTTCTGTAGCCATAGACAGGGTGTAACCAGGGCTGTGGAGTCAGCAAGCCGAAACCCCGACTCCTACTCCTCCATTTCCCAAACCTCCGACTCCGACTCCTGACTCCGACTCCGACTCCTGACTCCCCCATAAGGCGCAAAGTTTAAGTAATAACTTTGCTGTAGCAAAATGGTAACACAGGTGGGTTTTTTTATTAAACAACCTTTAAAAAAAAAATTTTAACAAAATCAAGGGGTTTTCATTTTAAGGGAAAAAAAAGCATTTTTTCCCAAAAAAAAGGGAAAAAGTTTTGGGCTGGGATCATGTACGGATGCTGTAGTGGATCCGCTGACCACCCAAGCGGTGGTGTAACCTTTTCCAGGGGGCGGAGTCAAGTAGAACCCGGGTTTTTACCCGAGCCCCCGCAAAGCGGGATGGATTGCTGCGGCGGAGAACTACCCCGGTCGCTTCCCCCTTTTCTATTTTTTTTAGCAGTAATCATTTTCCCAAAATTCCTTTAAAAAAACCCTTTAGTTATTTAGTTTTTAGTGTGCCACTGTTATTTGTATTGATGATCTATTTCCCTTTAGGGGGCACCTATGCTGCGTTTTTCAAAATATATTTTTAAATTTCACAGCCTTATTACTTTTTCTTCCCCTGGTTTGACTTTCTTTCGGGGGCGCCAAGGGAGACGTGGGACAAAATCATGAGACGTGGGTTTTTAGTCGGGGACAGGCAGGAAGTCAGGGCAGCGGAAAGGTTCATGGTAGAGAAAGGGTGCGTAATGGTTCGGAAAAAGGTAGACAGGATCGACGGAAAAAAATTTCCTAAAGGCTGGGGCACTAAAGATCCGGCGGGGGGAACCCGGGGGGAAGGAGGTATATAGAAACACCGGCCAGTCTTTAAACCCAAAAATGGGCGCATTGGCCTTTAAATCTAAGGAGCCGGGCGCACGCCCTAGGGCCGGGTACGCTGCCCCGGCCCGCATGGGGGACGCAGGGACCGGGGGCGAGGGAGGTAAGGAGCGCCGGGGGGCGGGCAGGGGCCGGGCCGCGGGCGTACAGCTCCCGGGGCACGAAGGGAGCATGGCGGCAGAGGTGCCCCCAGCCCGGGCGAGGGCTGGGCCCCTCGGACAGTCCCCCCCCCTTGGGCCCCCCCCTCTTTTGGATCGGAGGAACCTCAACAGAGTCCCGGTCCGGTTTTTTCTCCTCTGGCCCCAAGATCTCCCCTTTGGACCGATCCCTCCCAATCGAAAAGAAATGTTTTAAACCCCCTAACCGACTTCATAGCCAGGATCTCCTTAACCGCAAATATTTTGGAGGCTAGGCTTCAGGAGAGGGAGGGACGACTTTTCTGGAAAAAGCGTTCAGCACGACGGCTTCAGAAGGGATACTGAAACAAAATTTGGGGATCCGCATGGTGGGTGGAAGTCGAAGTTTATATGCCACTGGATTAATACGCCTCAGGACTTCAAAGGGCCCCAGGAAGCGTGGGCACAGCTTGTAGCTGGGTATTTTCAACCGGACATATTTGGCGGACAGCCAGACCTTGTTTCCAGGCGCAAAGGTCGGAGCAGGTCTCCTTTTTCTGCTCCCGCCTGACCTTCTTAGGGCAGCCGCACGCTGTAGGGACCGACGAGTCTGGTCCCAAATGGCAGATAAGTCGTGAACCATGGCATCTACTGAGGGAACCTTGAAGGGGGAGGGCAGAGGGAGAGGAGGGCGGGGGTGCCGGCCATATACAACAAAGAAGGGAGACGCACCTGAAGCCCCCGAGTCCAGCGAATTGTACGAAAATTCATCCCAGGGTAGGAGGCTGGCCCAATCATCCTGGCAAGCCGAAACAAAATGGCGTAAGTAGCTGCCCAGAATCTGACTGACCCTCTCTACCTGGCCGTTAGATTGCGGGTGGTATGCCGACGAGAAGTCTAACTTAGCCTGCAATCGGGAGCAGAGTGCGCGCCAGAACTTAGACACAAACTGAACCCCACGATCAGAAATGATGTGCCGGGGCAGACCGTGCAGGCGAAAAACGTGTATAAAGAAAAGGGAGGCGAGACGAGGTGTGGATGGTAACCCGGGCAGAGGGACGAAGTGCGACATTTTAGAAAACCTATCAGTAATGACCCAAATCACGGTGTTACTCGAAGAGGATGGAAGGTCGGTGATGAAATCCATCGCCACATGAGACCATGGAGTACTGGGAGTAGGCAAGGGTTGCAGCAGCCCGGAAGGACTGTGGCGGGGTACCTTATCCCGGGCACAAGTAGCGCAGGCGTCCACAAAGTCTTTAATATCTTTGGCCAGACCTGGCCACCAATAGAACCGAGAGATCAATTGGAACGATCTTCATGCCCCGGGATGTCCTGCCATCAACGATCAATGTCCCCAATTCAGGACTCTCCTGCGCAGCGACGGCCGAACGTAGGTTTGCCGGGGGTATCTGTTGAAGGAGGACAGGTGCCGCTTGGATCAGGCGTTCCGGAGGTATAATGTGTGATGTCCAATGCGCGAGAGAGAGCATCCGTCCTGACGTTCTTTTCGGCTGGACGAAAATGGATCCGGAAGTTGAATCTCGAAAAAAAGAGAGCCCACCGAGCTTGCCGAGGATTGAGGCGCGGGGCCCCGACTGGGGGGTACTGTAGGTTTTTGTGGTCCATGTATACCTTGAAAGGATGTCGAGCGCCCTCCAGGAGATGACGCCACTCCTCCTGGGCCATCTTGATAGAGAGTAACTCTCGGTCCCCATTAGCATAGTTCCTCTCAGCCGACGATACAGTCTTGGAGAAGAACCCACGGTGGAGGGTTTTTTAACTCTTGGGCCCCTTTTTGATAAGAACTGCTCCAGCACCCACAGAAGAGGCATCCACCTCCAACGAGAAAGGCTTTTCGGGGTCAGGGCGTGACAAAATGGGTGCGGAAGCAAAGGCCGACTTCAAATCTGAGAAGGCTTTTTCGGGCCTTGGTCGGAGACAATATAACCAAGGAAGGGCAGGCTGGTCTGATGGAACAAGCACTTCTCTAATTTGGTGTACAGGCGGTTGCTGCGAAGGCGTTGAAGGACCAGGCGCACCTGAGACTGATGGGTCCGGAGGTCAGGGGAAAAAACCAAGATGTCGTCCAGGTAAACGATGACGCACGTATAGAGAAAGGTCCCTGAAGAAAAATCTTTTTACGAACTCCTGAAAGACCGCGGGAGCATTACACAGGCCGAATGGCATCACTAGATATTCAAAGTGACCATCGCGGGTATTAAACGCAGTCTTCCACTCATCGCCCTCCCGGATCCAGATGAGGTTGTATGCACCGCGTAGGTCCAACTTGGAAAAGATCTTGACTCCTTGTAGTCGATCAAAGAGTTCCGTGATTAGTGGCAAAGGGTACTGGTTTTTCAAGGTAATCTGGTTCAGACCCCGATAGTCGATGCAGGGACGGAGAGAACCATCCTTCTTCTGAACGAAGAAGAAACCAGCTCTGGCGGGTGACAAGGACTTGCGTATAAATCCCTTTTGCAGGTTTTCACGGATATAGTCCGACATGGCCTGGGTCTCTGGCCTAGACAACGGGTAGACCCTACCCCGAGGAGGACTGGTCCCAGGGAGGAGGTCAATGGGACAATCATAGGGGCGATGAGGTGGAAGAGATTTGGCCTGCTTTTCCGAAAAGACATCCGCGTAGTCCCGGTATTCAGCGGGAAGGCCTGGCAGAGGCCTATTAGGTCAGTGAGGAGGGATGGGTCGCCCTGGCCGAGGAACCGAGAGACAGCGAATCCGGCAGTCGGGACCCCAGCGCAGAACCTCCCCAGTTTTTCAGTCGAGGGTAGGGGCGTGGAGCTGCAGCCACGGAAGACCCAAGAGAATAGCTGAGGACGACCGGGGGAGAACGTAAAAGGTGATCTTCTACTTGTGTAAGGCCCCCACATGGAGGGACAGTGGCGTGGTCACGTACCGAATGGCATCACTAAGGAGCTCCCCACTAATGGAGGATATCACCAAGGGCTTCTCCAGGCGGGTCACCGGAAGACGATACTGGAACACCAGGGCGGCGTGGATAAAGTTCCCGGCGGATCCAGAGTCGAGAAAAGCAGGCACCCGAAAAACGAGTCCGGTACCAGCCGAAACCTCTACTTCCATAGAAAGACGTGGAGAGGAAGAGTTCACACCTAGGGACGCCTCTCCGACATAACCTAGGGGTGGGGCGTTTCCTGCCGCTGTGGGCGATGCGGGCAGCCATTGCGAAAGTGATCCGGGCTGGCACAATAGAGGCACAATTTCTCTGCCCGACGGCGGGACAGTTCCTTTTAGGACTAATGTGCCCGGTCCACCTGCATGGGCTCTTCTCCAGTCGGTAGCTTAGGTGTAAGCTGATGTATTTGGAACACCGAAGCCAGGTGGGGCAGACGGCGTTGCAGGGCGAGATCACGTTCCTGGCGAAGTTCCTCTTGCCGCTCGGCAAAGCGAACATCGATGCGAGTAGCCAGGTGGATCAATTCACTTAAGGAAGACGGGATGTCTCTGGCCGCTAGGGCATCCTTAACCCTGCCGGACTGGCCCTTTTTAAAAGTGGCACACAGGCGGCGTCATTCCAGGTCAGCTCTGAAGATTCAGTAGAGCGGTCTCTGCAGAGGAAGCCCGTGCCGGCTCTTCAAAGACACTGCGGAACTCGGAGAGGAAGGCCTGCAGGTCCGTTAGTCAACCGGACGTTCCTGTCCCAAAGAGGGGTAGCCCAAGCTAGAGCCTTCCCGGACAGCAGACTACCCACGAAGGCCACCTTCGAGCGTTCAGTGGGGACTTGACCAGCCATTAATACTATGTGCATAGAGCACTGGGTAATAAATCCCCTGCACAGTTTAGGGTCCCCTTCAAACTTGGTGGGTAACGGTAACCGAAGCCTGGAACCCTCAGGTACTGGCGGACGCGTCGCCACAGGAGGAGGAGTCAGCGGCTGTTGGTTAGCCAGGAGCTGCTTCAGCATGGCGGACAACTGGTTCAGCTGCTGAGCTTGTTGCACGAGTTGTTGCACTGTGGGGCCACGATTGCGGTAAAGGTCCGAATCACCGGGTAACGGCACCTTGGCGGGATCCATGGCCTGATCTTACTGTCACGGATGCTGGTAGTGGATCCGCTGGACCACCGCAAGCGGTGGTGTAAGCCGTACCAGGGAGCGGAGTCTAAGTAGAACCCGGTTTTCACCAGAGCCCGCCGCAAAGCGGGATGGACTTGCTGCGGCGGAGAACTACCAGGTCGCTTCCACTGGCGTGACTTGCTTGCGGTGGCAGCCAAGGCAGTGCGTGGTACAAAATCATGAGACGTAGGTGTAGTCGGGGACAGGCAGGAAGTCAGGGCAGGCGGCAAAGGTTCATGGTAGAGAAACGGGTGCGTAATGGTTCGGTACACGGTAGACAGGATACGATGCAGGAAACGCTTTCTCTAAAGGCTGTAGGGCACTAAAGATCCGGCGGGGGCGAACCGGAAGGAAGGAGGTTATATAGGGTCACCGGCCAGTCTTAACCAATAATGGACACACTGGCCCTTTAAATCTAAGATAGCCGGCGCGGGCACGCGTGCACCGGCCGGCATGGAGGACGCAGGGAGGCAGGAGCGAGGTCAGGTAAGGAGCACTGGGTGCGGGCAGGGGCACGGGCCGCGGCGCTACAGCTCCCGGACACCGAAGGGAGCGCAGTGGCATGAGTGCGCCCGCAGCCCGGGCGAGGCGCTGCGGGCCCACTCGTGACAATCAGTTTTTAGTCAAGATATGCTTGAATCTGATCCAGAAGGATTCAGGCAGTATTGAAAACCAAAGGCAGATTTCCCAAATACTAACAAAATAATAAAAATTAACATTTTGATTTTTAGGAGCAAAACTATAACTAAGCAGATGCTAAATACTTGCAAGTCAAATTTTTGTATAAGATAGGTAAGATGACTGTATATAAAATTACAGTAGCCTCAAAGCTGTAGCTGGATGGTGAGATATGGAGCCTGAAAGTCACAAGTTCAAACCATTGTTACCATTTTGCTTGTCAGTGTAAAATATATTTATTGGACATGACTTTAGGACACAAGAAAATTGTAATCATGCAAAACACTACAGGAACATTTGTGGAGTCTCTGAATTTGTTCCGAGAAATAGTGTTGCCTTCATCAGATCCTGCATATATGACCTCACATCTGATCTAATTATTTCCAGGCTAGAGAACGGCCTCTCTACACTAACTTGGGTTGGGGGCAAAGTGGTGACCACAGGGGCAACATCTCTAACAATGTCAGGGTATAAAGGAATTGCCTCAGCCACAGTCAGTTCTGATGAATGGTTGAACTCTTCTACTTCTTTGAAAGCAGGTGAAAAATTTTGCTGAAATCTGTTTGCCCTGGGAGTGGGATCTTTTCTCCTGGGGGCAGCGCTTTGTCTGCTCCATGTCATCAATTACACTCTTCATGTGATGAGGTTGAAGATATGGGAGCAGTAGCACTGGCCGGACCCAATTCCTCTTGCTCTTTGCACTGCATCGAACTAACTGGACCAACTTATTATATATTTTGGAAGTCAGAATCGGTCCATTTTATGACGACTCCGACTTCTGCAAAATAGCCACCGACTCCGACTCCACGACTCCGACTCCACAGCCCTGGGTGCAACAGGTAATGAACGAAAATCCTTTATACAGTGGTACAATAGTACTGCTGTATATAGGACAAGGGATTGTGCCCCTTAGCGGTAAAGTACCCTACTGGGACTATGTATGAAAGTAAAAAAAAATTAAGGGTGAGATGTCCGAAAATTGGCAGTGCTACGTTAGTTTTTAGGCGCATTAAATAAGTGTAAAGTGGGCCAGAAAGTCCGACCCTATCAAAAATCTGGTTTCAGATACCTTGCATAGTAAACATAATGCGCCTAAAAATTAATAGCTGTGCGCCTCCATAACAAAATGCGCCTATTAATGTGCGTAGCACTTCATTACAAGTGTATATGTGTTAGGCGCATTTCACATCTTTAAAAGTATATGAAATGCGCCTAGCACATACTTGTAAAATGTGAAATGCGCCTAACACATATATACTTGTAATGATGTGCTATGCACCTCAATAGATGCATTTCGTTATGGAGGCGCACAGCACATCATTTTTAGGCACATTACAATGTGCCAGAATCTGCATATAATGCGCCTAGTTTTGGAGTACGACAGTTCATTTACATCCAAAATATGGCATCAAAAGCGGTTTTAGCGCAATATAGACCAAAAAACTGGCGTTGGTGTGTTGGGAAATGTCGCCCTTAATTTTTAAATCACTTTACTTATGAAAATTAGTTGAATACCTTTTGAGGAAAACAAGCTGCCTAATAATTATGTAGTAGAATAGTGAAGAAATCAGGCGATACCTTTTAGAGGCTAACTGAGTATATTTGATAGTGAGCTTTCGAGAGAACTATCAAATATACTCAGTTAGCCTCTAAAAGGTATCGCCTGATTTCTTCACTATTCTACTACTTTCTATGGCTAACACGGTACAACATTATACTACTAATAATTATGTACACATTGATATAAGGTGTTGTTTTCCTTAGGGTGCTTTCACACGCAGCTGCATTTTTGGTGTGTTTTTTGGTGCATTTTTCAGATGCGTTTTTTGTACAGAGGGCACAACAATTAATGCTGTACATTTCTGCACAAAAAAACGCACTAAAACCGCACCAAAAAATGCACTGTGTGAAAGCACCCTTAGGCCACAGTATACCTCATTACACAAATACACATCATATGTTTCAATCCAATCAGCATTCAAGTTTATGCAGTGTGGAGTTGGAAAACACACATAAAAATGATGATATGGCCAAATTACTCACTTGCCTATGAACTGTGCACACAGCGTATCTGCTTCGGACTGAGTAAATTTTGAGCACTGGAAAAATAGAACAAATATGTTAAATAAAAAGTAATCCATATCCTTTTAATTTTATGTGGTGGTTTAAGAGAATGCTCATGTAAGCTCTTTTTATTTCACGACCCTCAGCAATCTATAAAATTAAGGGACCATTTTACTAGGTAAAGTGGTTCTTTGGTTTTTCAACATCACAGTGTTACCTATAACCTTGTGTGACATAGGATCTACATCACAGCAACAAAGAGTGTAGCTTTCTATTTCAAATCTCTGCTTACTATTGAATATTTTGCTAAAGACTGTGAAGCTGCATAGAGTGTGGTAATGAGGACCATGTGCAGACATTTCACCCATCTCAGCTCAATCCTACACCATCTACACATTCCTCTCCCACACCTACGTATGGCCAGGAGAACACAGATCACACTGCAAATCTTACTACTGTATCTTTTTCATGCATAGAAGAATGCAAAGGACTTGAAACAAAGGTCATCTCCACAAAGATATGTCTAGTCAAAATATACCCAAAAGGACAACCAGAAAGGACTCTAGGTATACACCATCTTGGATTACCAGAGCAACCGATTGCTTGCAAGGTCAGAACTCTTTGATCTGTTAAACTTAAAAGGAGATGCCTACCTTTACACCCTGGGCACTTACATAGGTTCCTGGAAGAAGAGCCAGTGGACTTGTAGCTTCTCTCAAGGGCAATTTTGAGACACTATCACTCACACTTGTTGAGTGTAAACAGAAACAATCTGATAAAGAGGAGATCCCTACGCCAGAGACACTCTTCATCATTTTCATCTAAGGTCGATTTCCAATTAAATAGCAACCCTCGTCAAGAGTGCAGAGATCCTACTCCTGCTTGGTAGAGACATTCTCAGGGTACATGATGCTTCATTTGCATAATGCTTTGACCTAGGCTGGGTTATCAAAGGTAATGTCTGTGTGGGCAAGTTGAAGAGGCCGACAAAGATATCCTCATTTAAGACAAACATTTTTTCAAATGGTCGCATGAATTGTTTTCAGCCATGCCCATATCGGGTACAAGAGAAACTAAGCAACAATAAACTGCAGCGCCACCACCAAGATATTATAAACCTGGTCCTGCCCTGGGATGACAGTCTTGGATGGACAGACTTCAGTTCAACAAGGGAGGACAACAGATTAGCACCTGCAAGGGAAGATAAGGAATTTCTTGAACTGACGGACAAAGAGTTCATACAGAATTATTCCAACAGCTGGGTAACACCTTAAGGGTGCGTTTACATGGTAAAGACTAAATACCGGTCTTTTTTTGGCACGCAGGGGGTGGTTTTTCTCCGCAGTTTGTGGATTCAAACCCTCCCCCTTCGCACCCACATGTTCATCTTCCGCTCGAAAATCGGGCAAAAGAATGAACACGTTCTAAGTTTTTCGGACCGTCGGTGGTGTAAAAAACTGTCCAGCGGAAAATCCCCATAAGTCCCCACTACACAGATTTTCCATTGAAGTCTATGGGGAGTGTTGCTTGTTGGTTTTCAGACAGTTTGTAAAACCGCAAACCGTTTGAAGAACCGACAAATAACCGGTGCCATGGGGACAAGCCCTTACCCTTTTGTTCTCCAAGAGACAAACTACCCAACAATCTATAAGAGGCTGTTGCTAGATTTTCCTCTTTAAAACCCTAAAGAGGATATCAGAGATGGAAAAACATTTTGTGGATTTCATGCAAAACATATTTGACAAAGATCTTGCAGAACCTATACCATGGAAGGACAAAAATTCTGGTACCTTCCATACTTTGGTGTGTATTATCCACGGAAACCTAATCAAATAAGAGTGGTGTTTGATTCTAGTGCTCAGTACAATGGTGTTTCCCTCAACAACCTGCTCCTTACTGGGCCCAACCTAAATCACAGCCTCCTAGGAGAACTAATTCGCTTTAGACAAGAGCCTGTTGTGATAGTAGCAGACATCTAACAAATGTTCAATTGCTTCATAGTCAGGGAAGACCATGGTAGCCACCTAAGGTTCCTATGGCACAAGGACAACAACATCAATATTGAAGTCAAAGATTATCGGATGAAGGTGCATGTGTTTGGCAACTACCCCTCTTCTGCTGTAGCAATCTAATTGAATTTCAAAAGACAGCCCAGAAGGGTGAGAAAGATTATGGATCTGATGCTCATTGTTTTGTTGAAAGGAACTTCTACGTTGATGATGGACTTAAATTCCTACCCACTAGTGAAGAAGCAATTAATCTCCTAACCAGAGCACAGAAAATGCTTTCTGTAGCAAACCTCAGGCTCTACAAGATTGTGTCCAAGAGCAAGAAGCTAATAGAAACATTTCTCTCTGATGATCATGCCACCAACTTACAAGGTCTGATGTTCCACTTATACAATGTAGCCTAGGCTTGCTGGGGGACATGAAACAAATATTTACATTCTAAGCATCAAGCCTTTCTGACATATCGCTATCACCTTCAAAATTCTTATACAATGATCTCAGCTTACTTCCTATCACTAAGAACAATGAGTTGATTTATCCCAAGTCTGACAAAGAAATTTTTAAGCACAGTAACCTTTACAGGCATAAATGGAAACAGATACAACACCTGTCCATTGTGTTTTGGCATTGCTGGAAAACAAAGGACGACATGTATGAACGAGGCTGCGCCAGATATCTGGCATCTTTACAGCCCGATATAAGGTTGGAGCCCTGGCACTTTGTAATGCGCCCGATCTCGGGGGGCATGCGGGAGGCGGGGCGCACAAAAACCATAGCGAAGCTACATATATGTAGCTTCGCTACGGCATTTCTGGGCGCATTACAGCTGTAGATCGGGTTAATAAATCAGGCGCATTTTATGCTGTTATTAGGCACATGAAATTTGGCGTGTTAACGCCAAATTTTATGCATGTCGCCCAAAGTATCTATACATGCTTCAAAGTCGTCACAAGTGGCAAACTTTAAAACCCAACCTCAAGACTGCGGACCTGGTTCTTTTAAGGGAGCCCATGGCAATGAATGGCCAATGGGACTTGACACTAAGGTTATCCCTAGCGAAGATGGAAAAGCTTGTAAAATGGAGATCAAAGTCACCAAAAGAGGCTCTGCCAGTGTTTTATCCCCGCTCAGACTGAACTAGTGCTTCTTCTTCCAAAGGAAGATATGACATAAAGAAGGCCTTATAACCCTATTCAGCTTAGGGAAGGAAATATTACTCTATATACTTTCAGCTATGTTTTGCTGTGAAAGCTATATCATCTGGATTTTTTTGTGGGTTGGACGAAGTGTTTGCAATTTGTGGCTTTCCTAATTCAAAGATGGGCTATTACTTCAAGTACTCTACTGTTGTGAATTGAAAACTTCAGGACTTTCTACTTTCCAGGTCTTGGACTCAATTTATTGTTTTACGGTTGTTGTTGTTGTTTATTTTGCTTTTTTGTCTTTCAGGTCACAGTATCAAACACTGGACTCCAGTCAAAGGGGTTTTGCCACAAAATTTATGTGGGAAATTTGCAAATTAAATAATAAACATTTTCACCATTCATCATTATTAAAAATTCTGTACTGTTTTTGTTTTAACTGCTCCCTTAGTGATCCGTTGTTTACAGCTCATCTCCAAGGGATACAACCAATGATGAGAGCAACTCAGTCCTGGCTGCACATGCTCAGACATCATCTCTCCTCTCAGGCAGCTACTGTCAGTCTACTCCCTGCCTAATAATCACACACTCACTGCTGAACAAGTGTTCAACTCCAGGTGCGGTCATTTTTCTCCTATCCTCTGTGCTCCTTAGTTATTAAACAGTGCAAATAATTAAAAAAGAAACCTCAATGAGGTCTGTGCATTGATAAAGAGAAAAAAAAAATCCAAAGGTTTGATTCCTGCAGGGACTTGAACCTAGGACCCCTGTGCTCTGAGGTAAAAGCTCTACCACTGAGCTACACTGTAACTAATAACAGGTCTTTACATAAACAGACCTTTGTTTGACTGGAGTGAGCACGCTGTGTGGGAAGGCATGGTGATCCTGCTGAGTCCTGCTGAGTCACATGATATGCAGTTCAAACAAATCATACAGCCCCCTTTAGAATACACTGAAAGCTGAAGAGAGGATTAGAGACCATGAAATGTCTTCATGGCAAAACCCCTTAGGACATTATTAAAATGTTTGTTATATAATGAAATCTAAAGACTTCAGACGGGGAGTGTCATGTCCCACGACATGTGTGGTTCATATATGGTCATGTTATTGTATGCTTGTATGTTATATATGCTTTTATTTCTAGATTAGTTCCTCTTGATTTGCTGCAGACAGGCTCTGATGTCATCAACTGCCCCTTTCTTCTGGTCAGTTTGTGTCAGACATTTTAGGGTACAGTTGATGCTCATCAGGTCTGGCAAAAGCATCATCTTTTCACCTACTGTATTGTGCATATTTACAAGAATTTCAGCTAGAAATAAACCCTCATCTCGATTCTTCATACATGCCTCTTAGTTGACAAGGTTTCTTGGTGTGAGTACCAGACCATAAAAGACGCACTAAGAGGAATTCGCTCAGGGATCCGCACACCTCTAGCCTAGTTATTGAGTCAGGACAAGAGTCGTTATCTCAGCTTAAAGGACAATAAAAACTATGATTAATACCATAACCTCAAGTCATTTAGCCTACTGTTCAATAGGCAGATGAATAGCTGGTAAGTAGAAAAAGTTCAAGTTCAAGTAGAACCTCGAATTTTGAGAAGTTCGGTTTGAAGTTCGAGTCGAACTCAAACCGAACTTCGAACCTCATTAAAGTCAATGGGAGAAGATGTTCTGGTTAATTTTTATACCCATATAGGTGAGGAGAAGCTGCAATTAGCATGCATAACAGATAAATGGATACATGGAACAACTTAGTGAAGAAAATTTGGCTCTTAGAGTTGCAGAAAAAAATTCACAGGCTAAAATAATTAATTCCTTTTAATGACTAACTGAAAAGATGAGGACAGCGTAGGTACATGAGGTGCAGCGCTAGTAGCTGCTATGGGGCCCCTTTGACACATAAGAAGACACCAGTATTGGAAATGGCACATGGTAACTGGCAGGAACCCCATATCACTTTTTGTACCAGGGCGCAAGAACATGTCGTATATGTGGTGGCAGCAAGAACATCACAACGTGGAACATGGAGGTTCATCTGGCAGGGCTGTAGTTATAGGGGGTGCAGTGGTAGCCAGGGCTGTCGTCAGTCATCTATTAACCGTTTCCAGGCCCCATGATGCTAAATCAAATGGGGCCGCCACCCATTACTAGTTCCTATTTTGTAACATATCACTGTGCCCCTTTTTGATTAGTGCTCCTGACAGGAGTACTGTCCTATTGGCACCCCGGCCAGTTACCAGGTGCCATTTCCAATACCGGTGTCTTCTTATGTGTCAAAGGGGATTTTGGATCACCTCAGGATGCAGGGCCTGGTAGCAGCTGCTAACACTAGGGGTGCCAATAGAGCAGGATGGGCAGTCCTCCTGTCATGGGCCGTAATCGAAAAGGGGCCCCCAAATCTGTTAAAAAAAATAGGTAGTAGTTTTGGGTGGGGACTCAATTTGATTTGGCTGTATGGGGCATGAAATGGTTAATAGTGATTCGGCGATTTATGTGATGATGTTAATGATGACTGATGGAATGTGTTTTCACATTGTAAGAAGAGGGGGCTCAGTTTTAGTCGGTGAACGGAAAGGGGGGCAACAAAAGTCCAGAGATCCAGTTTGTTAATTTTTGTAAATGTAAAATGTTGCTTTCTCGGGGGAAAGACAGTTTACGTTTGTCTTATCCCCTGCCAGCTTGTAAGGTGCGTTCGAGAAAACGCTGGCCCCGGGCGGGAAAAAAATTTGGTGGCGTGTCGAGCAAGTCGGGCCCATTCATCCTTTTTGGGACACCCGAATTTGAATGAGTCCAGTTTAAAGTCCAAAAACAGGGGGTTTTGAGCCGCAGGTAGTCATGGACCATGCTCTAAGTGGTCTTGGGGTGCCCAAAATGCGCCTGCCTTGCGGGGTTGGGTGAATTTGGGGAAAAAACCCGATTTAAAAATTTTTAACCAGTCGCTTTTGTCACACTGCCTGCTGCTGCTACTTGCCATTTCTACTGCTTTCCGTTGCTGAATTTTTCATGGGAACATTAGAAGGGAAAGAAGACGAAACAGAAGTCTTGAGTTGTTCAATGGCAGTGTCTCAAACCCTGCATTTAGTGTCAATTGTGGGTGGAAGGAAAGTACTCACTTTTGATTTGTAAGTGGAAAAAGGGGGTGGCCACCCAGTAATTGCTGCATTTTGATCCCTGATGTGTGGGTTTTTGTTGCAGGTATTGTAACCCAAAGGGCACTCATGTGTGAGATGCCCCGGGGATCCCCCAAAGCCTTGGGGTCGGGGCACAAACCGATCCCCCTCCTTTTTTTCTTCCTCCCCCTGAAATCTGTGCCAACCTCTTCCCCCCGAAGGGTAATCGCTACGGTGTCCCCCTGCCTCCTCATCCCCCTCATTCGACCATCCCAGAGTGGCTAGTGTCATTCTCTTCTCTGTGAGCTGAAAGCGTCCTGCATCCGCCCCGGACTTTAACCACCCCCTAAAGAAGACCGATAAATGGGAAACAGTCGGGCCCTTTTGATCTGATCGATAAGGGGTTTTGTGTCCCCATCATACTCCTCCATCATGCCCGGGGGACCCCTGCCCCAGAGACTAACGTTTTCCAAATAAAAAAATGCCACAATGTTCATCTGACAAAGCCATCATTCGACTTACTTTTTTTGGTTGCGTCTTCAAACTGTCAAGGTGTTGCGAAATCCTTCACCTGCACCTCTTTTCCTCAAACACACCAAGGTCCGCCCATGCTGTAGGGCCTGCGACACTTCTCTGCCTAATGGGATTCGCTGTGCCCAATCGCTGAGGCATGTGGGGGGTGGAATTTAAACGTTTGCCAGGGCAACAATGAGAGGGTTTATGGGGAGGTCAAATGACGTTGCAACGTGCCATCATGCCGAAGCAGGGTGCGAAAGCCCGAAGTGTAAGCTAAGACCTCGAGCCTTCCTCAGCAGGGCAGTTAAGACTCGGGTACGCTTTAGAAAAATTTGCACAACCAGGTTCAGGACGTTGTTCCAGGGAAAGGGAAGGTATAAGTCTACCAATCCCAAGGGCGAAGGAGATTTCTCCCTTTTTTTGCAACCACATTGCCCGGCCCAGGTTCTTAGCACCCCCCCATGGTTGAGTGCACAGACCGTCCACAGCCCTTTACCTGTGTGTTGATGGGGCTCCAAAAAAAATTAATTTAGAAAGGCTTGGTTTTTCTTGGGCCGTGATATCCGTCGAGGTTTTGGGGGTCTGGACCCTTTTCCCTTTCAGCGGTGGGGAAAAAGCGTTCGTGACCCCAGACCCATCACCCCCAAAGGACTGTCTCCCCACAACACCCTGAGCGTGAGATTACCCCTTGACCGTGCTTACTAGTCCCTGTGCAAGTGAGATGGACATTTTGGACACAGATCACCAACAGCTGGGTCTTTTCGAACTGGCGGGGCCCGGGCAGGGACGCTTTTCTGGGAAAGAAATGCCTGTCGGCATTGATATTGGGGGGGTGCCAGGGCCTGATGGTGGAATCCTCTTGTCCCCCGTCAGAAACCAAATTTCAAGGCCCAAAACCCCCGGGAATGCCGACATCCAGGCTTTTTGGGTTAGGGTTTTTGGGAGAAGGCGTTTTATGTCCCACCAGAGCTAGGTGCGGGGGCACATGGTGGAAGGGGAAAATTAGGCTGTTTGTGGTGGTGGGAAAAAAAAGGCTGACAGTATCTGTGATGGGGATGGTGCTTGCTCATGCTGCCCAGCACTCAGAAGAAGGACGCTTGGGCTTGGAAATGGCGGAGGCGGAAGATGTCCGGTGGTTTTAAGCCCAGGGCCTGTGTGGCCTTTTTTCTCCAAGTTATTTTTCACAGCAAATTCATCTTTACATGATGTCCCGCTCATGCTGGGGTGGTTAAAATTTTTTAATTTTTTTCCCCTACTGCGCGTTTTACAGCAAGCCGGCATATGACTTCGGTCGGCAATCTGAGGCTTTATAAAAAAGGCCCAGGCTTCACAGGTCCTGGACCGTTCAACAGTGAAAAAAATGTAAGTGTTTCCCTGCCCCCACTGACTTGGGTGGTGGATTAATGTCAGTGAACTTGTGCGACCGAGGCTGAACCCGCACTGACAATACCCCATCAGCCTCCTCCACTGATGATGTGCTCGCCAGCTGCTGCTCAAAAGACCACGTTGGATCCGCAATGTCATCATCATCACAGGTGACTTCCTCTTCCTGACAGTCTACATCCTCAAGCTGCGGGCTACAAGCCACACGCACTGTGAGGCACAGCTGACCGCTTGATATTTCTGTCAACGGATCAGCTTCCTTCTCCTCCTTTGAGGGCATCAGTGATTGGGCGTCAGGGCAGACAAAATCATCCTCTTTGGCCTCTTGATCTTTTGAAATGCCTTCTGACCCCAACCGCATTGTGTCATCATCAAAGAGCTCTTCGGACTATTGATTATCTAGAGTAGTCTCTTGATTGGGTGACATGTGGCCTTCAGGTTGGACTGATGATGATGTTTGTGCCCTTGACTGAGAGGAAGAGGAGGTAAAACTGCTGGATGAAGGGTGTGTTAACCACTGAAGAACAGATTGGTGCCGATCTTTAGTAATGAGACTGTAACGGATGCCCCTGCGACCACTGTCCCGGGCCGCAGGCGCTTCCGTGCCCCCGCTCCCAGCGGAGCCCCGTCCCGCACGTCGGGTTTGGGGTCCACCCGTGCTGCAGCCCCTGCCGGCGTCCACTTACCCAGCCACGCTCCTGCTCTGTCGGCTCTCAGCTCCCGGCGTGTAGCTCCGCCCCTAGGGCGCGCCCGGCTCTCTGAGATTTAAAGGGGCAGTGCACCGGTAATTGGTTATTGCCGGGCACTGCTCCTATTTAAGTCCGGCCTCTTCCTGCCGGCCCTTGCCGGATCCTTGGTGTATATTCCATGGTGAAAGTGTTCCAGAGCGTTCCTGTCTTGCCTTCCCATGTACCATCTCCTTGCTTACGTTTACCGTCTACGAACCTTGCTGCCTGCCCCGAACTCATGCTTGTCTACCGTCTACTAACCAGAGCCGCCTGTCCTGACCTCCTGCCTGTCCATGACCACGAGCCTGCCTGCCGTTCCTGTACCTTGTACCCCTGGCCGCCACTGCAGGCAAGCCCCGCCAGTGGTAGTGACCTGGTGGACACCCGCCGCAGCAAGACCATCCCGCTTTGCGGCGGGCTCTGGTGAAAACCGGGTCCCACTTAGACTCCACTCCCTGGTGTGGGCTTACGCCATCGCCTGCGGTGGTCCAGTGGATCCATCTCCAGACCGTAACAGTAGGATCCGGCCATGGATCCCGCCAAGGGGCCGTTATCCAGCCTGGCGACCGTTGTTGCCAGCCAGTCTCAGCAACTCGGTCAACATGCACAGCAACTCACCCAGCTATCCACCATGTTGCAGCAACCCGTCACCGTCCAGCAGCAGCAGCCTTCGCCAGCTCCAGCGGTTGTCCTGCCTCTCCGGTTCAGGTGGCTCCAAGGGGGCCCAAGCTTCGCCTGTCGCTCCCGTCCAAGTAAGACGGAGACCCGAGACTCTGCATGGGGATCATCCCCCAATGCACTATGCACGTGGAGCTGATGACTGTTCAGTTCCTGTCCGAACGTGCGAAGGTGGCTTTCGTGATCAGCCTCCTCTCCGGGAAGGCCCTGGCATGGGCTACGCCTCTTTGGGACAGAGACGATCCTGTGACGGCAGATCTACAGTCATTTCTCAGCGAGTTCCGCAACGTCTTCGAGGAACCAGCCCGTGCATCCTCTGCGGAGACTGCCCTCCTAAATCTACGCTATGGGGACGGTCTGTAGGAGACTACGCGGTACAGTTGCACCCTGGCCTCGGAAAATCTCATGGAACGAGGCCGCACTGTGTGCTACCTTTAAGAAAGGGGTCTCAAGCCGAGTTAGGCGTCTTTGGCCCCTTTA
>JAODAL010044351.1:0-32941 GCA_025379985.1 Phyllomedusa bahiana
CACCACCCTAGGGATTTCTATATCCCACCCAACATGTTTTCTCCATTAAAAATTGGGGGGTTCAAAAACCCCCAAAACTTGTGGGAAAAGAGTACTATAATGATCTATAAAATTTTAAAGGCCAGGCTGAAGTCCACCAACATAGTGAAGTCCAAATCTATAAAAAAGAAAGATAAAGACACCGCCTTTGTCTTAAAAACACCCCCACCTTAAAAGAACATCCAAATAACAACAATCAAAGTGGGGTATAAATCTTTTTTCTAGGTATTTTGGGGGGGTTTTCAGGGGATTTAGTAAATTTTTTTTTATTTTTTTATTTAAAACAGCTGTGGACAGTTCAGGAGTTTGGTACTATCTCGATCAACCCTTAGAAGAGTGAAGGAATCAGTTGATACCTTTTAGAGGCTAAAGGCCTTATGTATGAAAACTGTTGAGTAGTGTTGAGCGATTGCGTTGGCTATCGAGACGACCATATCGATAGTCGGCCGCAAACGAAAACCCATCAGTTACTGAACGGACATTGAATCCCCTGTCCGGGAAACCGCAGGCCCCCCCAAACCTCATGCCCCCCCAATTTTAAAAAAATCCGCAAAAAAAGCTTTCAACCCCCAATTTAGTTTACTGGACATTGAATTTTCCCCTGCCCCTGGACCGCAGTATGCCCTTTAAAACCCTTTGCCCCCCCAGTTTAAAAAGTCCCCAAAAGGAGTTGTTATGCGATCTTTAAATTTTTAGTAAATTTCACGGGGATTTTTTGCACCTTTCAGTTTCACCTGTGGTGAATTTAAAATTTCGTTTTAAGATTTATAGATGCTGGTCAATGAACAATGCTGGGGTCAAAGTCAAAAACATGTAGTTTAGTTTTCGTATGAAAACCTTATTTTTTTTCACCCCTTTTAAATTTACCTTGGTGAATATAGAATTGCTGTTTTTTAAATTTACGTATTTTCTGCTCAATGAACAAAGCTGGGTTTTCAAAAAATCAAAAAACCTTAACTGTTAGTTTTGGGATAATAAACGGGATTTTTTGCACCTTTTTAATTCACCTGGGTGAATATAGAATTGCGTTTTAAGATTTACTAGATGCTGAGACAATGAACAATCTGGGAGTGGCAAAAGTGCAAAAAAACACGTAACTGTTAGATTTGATATAATAAACGATATTTTTTTTCACCTTTCAAACACCTGGTGGTGAATATAGAATTGCTGTTATAAGATTACGAAGATGCTGCGTCAATGAAACAATGCAGGGGTGTTGCAAAAGTCAAAAAACACGTAACAGAATGATTGATATAATACACTTATGTTTTTTGGCACCTTTCAAAATCACCTGTGTGTGTGAATATAGCAAATGCTGTTTTAAGATTTATGTATAATGCTGCCTCAATGAACAATGCTGGGTGCGCAAAAGTCAAAAAACACGTTACTGATATAGTTATGGTATAATAGAACGGAATTTTTTGCACCTTTCAATTCACCTGAGGTGAATATAGAAATGCTGATTAAAAAGATTTACGAGATGCTGCGTCAATAACAATGCTGGAATCGCAAAAAGTCAAAAACCACGTAAACATATAAGTTTTGTGTGAAATAATAATCGGTATTTTTTGCACCTTTCAAATTCACCTTGGTGAATATAGATTTGCTGTTTTAAATTTACGTAGATGCAGTGCCCGGTGCGTCAATGAAAGTGCTGTGTGTCGCTAAAAGTCCCCAAAAAACACTACTGTTATGTTTATGGTATAATAAACGATATTTTTTTGCACCTTTCAATTCACCCTTAGGAGAATATAGAATTGCTGTTTTAAAGATTTACTTATATCTAGCCTGAATGAACAATGCTGGGTGCTCTAAGAGTCAAAAAAAAAAACAACGTAACTGTTATGTTTTCGTACTATACACTGTATTTTTGCAACAAACAACCTGTGCTGACTACAAAATTGCTTGGAATGTGTATTTAACTGGCAAGTGGAGATATATCAACAGTCACAGGTGTAATGGTAAAATTGAAAATGACAACCTATCTGAACTGTATAATTATAATAAAGTGGAGATTTTGCACCTAACAAAGAGACCGCAGTTACTAAAAATGATGTGTATCCCATGAAGTTCAGGCTGCCCAATATCCATGAAATATATCATAGCAAACTGTTAATAATATAGATAATTCCACTACAATGTCCCTAAAACTAAGTCATGGTGAACTTTATCCAGGTGTTCTTTATAGATAGAGCTTGTCTTGTTTCGCCCCGCAGGGCCCCTCCCCCCTCCCCCCCCCCCGCTCCCACTGCCGTGAATTACAGCGTAGATGCTGCTTTAAAATGTCTCCTATCTAACTACATAAAAACTTCAATGTCTAATCTAACAAAGACTGGAAGTGATCAAGCCCTTTAATATAAGGTTACACTGTGCAGAATAGACCTAATTTTCGCTGAGCGCTTTTGGCCCACTAGGCAGAGCGCAGTTCTATCCTATGAGACCTTAGAGACACCTGATCTGAAACAGGAAACGCTGTTCTATGTAAAACGACGTCATGTTGATATTTGCCCACCAATCGCCAACCAAACACAATCCGCATTCATGACGTCGCACACACATCACAACACGCCTGCTCTATTCAGTAATCGTGGATTTGCGGCCAGCCGCCAAAATTACCGAAGCGCCGAAAAATGGCGCGATCTTAATAGTGATGCACAGATTTAACCTTAATTATCGCATATCTGGAAATTTCGATCACCATAAAAACCTGCCGATTTCAACTATGTCGATAAAAATCGCACACACTACTTTATAGCAGTAAGACTGTCTTTAGTGTTGCCATAGTAACCAATCAGAACTCAGCTTTTATTTTTCCAGAGCACTATATGAAATGTAAGTTGAGATCTAATTGGTTGCCATGGGCAACAAAGACTGTCTTATTGCTAGATTGTTTCATACATAAGGCCCTAAGTGAGTATATTTGATGGTAAGCTTTTGAAAGTATTAGGTCTTTTCGTCAGACATATTACACAAGACACTGAAAATTCACAGACATATACATATGACATGGGTCTTCAAAGGTTCTTAAAATCTTTAAAAAAAATTATTTACAGCAGGTCAAGAAATAAACAAATCTGCAAACTTGTTATGTGTGACAATAGGATTATCAACTATTGTTGTTGTCTGTTTGTTAGCAAGTAGTGATTTGTGCCCCCCACAGTTCAGACATAGGGTCACATGCATGAAAACTGTCTAGGTCTAAGACTTTCTTTAGTAGCCCAAATGCAACCAAATCAATCATCCCATTCATTTCATATTGGCAACAAATGAAAGTGCTATGGGCAACAAATCCCCCATACTATAAATGATGCCTATCATAAACTATTCATATTATAGAATTGAATTTTTTAGTATAATCTAAATACCCCATTCTATTTAATGTCCCATTAAAAATGAAAAACCCCCCCTGCAAACTTTAATAGCAATGGACCCTCCTCTCCAGGTTAAAAGGTTTAGCCACTGGGAGATTTGTCCTGCTGTTTGTGATAGTAAATTGGTGTGAGTTCATGTGCTGAATAAGTTTTCCCTGCTTCTCGCACATAGAGGCTTGTGGTGGGAAATTGCATACAAATAGTCAGTTAACTTACACCACGGTTATTTTTTTTTATTATTAGGTGGAAGACCTGATGGAAAATGTACCTTTGATTATGTAGCCCCTGCTGTAACGTGGGACAGTTTACAAACTGACATTGGGTGTGTGATGTGCCCTACAGGTTTTGCCCCTGTTTAGCAGGCAGGGGGTGGTGCCATTTTCTGTTAGGGTCTTCAAGACACTTGGGACAATGACCATTGGTGCATTAAAGTATGTTACCAAATGAAATATAAAAGAGATCGACTCGGGAAAATATCTCAAAACCCCTTAACTGACGACCTGCCCACTGACTATAGGCTTCAGCTGGTGCGGGTCGTTCCGCTACAGCTGACGTCCGTTTGCCGACGCTCTTAGACCTCGTGGTTTGCTGCGCCTGTATTGACACATCCCTGATCCCCGATCTATCTTCGAGCATCGTGTGCGTAGGAAACCTCCCACAGACCCGAAACTTTAACCCATTGAATTGCGGCGGTGCTAGTGTACCGCAGCACAATTCAAATAGTTTTTCCCCCCCTCACTGATCTGGTTATCGTAACACCCGTACACCCGACAGAGCTCGGAACTGGCTTGCACAGTCAGCCCTGGTGACCTATGGAGTGGCCCCAGAGCAGTCTGTGTAACAAGCCATTGAATCAGTGACATCCTTTGTGCGAGTTCCTGAACACTGCCTGTGTCAGACTGACACAGATTATAATGTCTTACATATATGAATATGCTAATACATTACTAAGTGTAAAAAAATTTATTAAAAAAATGTAAAACAGTTCTCCCTTCAGGGGATTTTAAAAAAAAAAAAAGTAAAAAAAATACATAAAAAGTGTAAAAAAAAGAATAAAAAAAAATAATAAAAAAAATAAATATTTAATAAAAAATAATTGTGCATAAATTACCCACACAAAAAAACCTACATATATTAGGAATCCACATGACCGTAATAACCTGTAGAATTAACCTAACAAGTTATTACGTGTAAAATGTGAATGGTGTAAAAAAAATGTAAAAAAATTTAAAAAAAAGTAGAGACAATTCTGCAATTATTTATAAGTGAACTTAAACTATTCCCCCATAAAGTACAACTTGTCTCAAATAAAAAGAGGCATCATGCAACTGTGTCATTGAAAAAATAAAAAAGTTACAACTGTTGACACGCACGCAGGCAAAAACTAGTAAAACATTCTGGTCATTAACTACTTTTCAGGCCTAGAAGTTAAGGGGTTAAATCTCATGTTCCTATGCAGCACAGGTTGCAGTTCTCTAGTAATCCTTTGTTTCATCTCCAGCTGTGGATTATAGGTGACAACTTGGATCCACCAGGCTTCATCCTGGGTCTCTTTGTATGTGAGTAGGTTGTCCCTGTTGACGGCTGCCATTTGGCTAATTTGTTGTTGTGACTTTTGGTTTCTATCCCAGTCAGAAAAATTCAGTCTTAAGATTAAGGAGGTGCTGATTCAGATCTGCTTTGTCAGAGCACATACAATTGTATCTTATAGCCTGGGTATATATAATAGATTGTTTGCATGTAAGGTATCACCTAGTTTTTTCACTCTTCCATTGATTTCTATGGCTATAAAGGTACATCGTTATCCTACTTAAAATAACCCATTTAATACACTTAAAGATGATTAATGTAAATAATTTTAACTTTGAAATATGTTAACGTTTTTTTCACCACAAATAATTAAACAAAAAAAGCAAAATATGAAACAAAGCTTAAAGAAAGCTTGAACTGATAGGAGAGTAACTACACACTGTACAGCCCAAAGGGTGCTTGGCAGACAATAATGAAGACAAGATAAAGCTCATGCCAGCAGTAATATAAAGAATCAACAAGATTTGCATTCATTATAAACTAGCAGGCATCATATTAAATGGATACTCTCAAGGTAATTAATCTACCAGCTCAGGCCATGTAACACATTTTTACTGACAAAAAAAGTACGTCAAGATTTTGCTCAAAGCAACAGATCAAATTCCAACATAATGAGAGGCAGTTTGTGCTCAACCCCACTTTGAAATGGACCATGTGATCTGAAATTGGCATAGTCATTGGATTAAAAAATGTAACTTCTAATATTAGCAACATCATTATCCCAGGCTGGATCATCCCAGCATTCGAACAGCTATACATTTTTTTTTCCATTAATGTGGTTGCAAGAGACTTTATTTTATATGGGAGAAACTAATTTTTATTAGCTATTTTGGGTACCTACCAATGAATGTTATTGGTCCATATGTATAAGGATTTTTAAAGTGAGGATATACAAATAAAAAAATATCTGTCACTGGCTTTATTTATTTTCCACACCATTCACATTTCACACTGAATAACCTGAATTGATTTCTCAAGTAATTACATTCAGGTGGATATCAAATCAATGCATTTTTTTTCTTTTCTTTTGTAATGTAATGTGCAACAAAATTAATTTTATACTAATTATGTTTGTCTTCTTGCACTATCGCCATTAAGGGCATGCCAACTTCCCATTGCTTTATCACTGTCTAGTGCCATGTCTACTTTTTTACTGGACCAACCCAGGGGAGAGAGTGAGAATCGGATGAGGCCTGTGCCACCATGACTACTAATACAACAACCTCTCCATTCTCTCTTCTGCTTTCTCGGGATGGTTACAAGTGGTTTTATTTTCTCCTTGCATGCACACAGCCTTAAAAGGGTTATCTCACCATAAAAACTCACCGGCCACTTTATTGGGTTTACACCTGTCCAACTGCTCGTTAACACTTAATTTCAAATAAAGGCCAATCACATGGCGGCAACTCAGTGCATTTAGGCATGTAGACATGGTCAAGCAATCTCCTGCAGTTTCAAACCGAGCATCAGTATGGGGAAAAAAAGGTGATTTCAGTGCCTTTGAATGTGGCAGGGGTTTTTTGGTGCCAGAAGGGTGGCTGGGTATTTCGAAACTGCTGTTTCTCCTGGGATTTTCCAGGGCACAACCATCTCTAGGGTTTACAGAGAATGGTCCGAAAAAGAAAAAACATCCAGTGAGCGGCAGTCCTGTGGGCGGAATGCCTTGGTTGATGCCAGAGGTCAAAGGAGAATGGGCAGACTGGTTCGAGTGATAGAAAGGCAACAGTGACTCAAATAGCCACCGTTAAAAACCAAGGTGGGCAGAAGAGATCTCTAAACGCACAGTACGGCGAACTTTGAGGCAGATGGCTACAGCAGAGAAAAACCACACCGGGTGCCACTCCTTTCAGCTCGAACAGGAAACTGAGGCTCCAATTTGCCCAAGCTCATCGAAATTGGACAGTAGAAGATTGGGGAAAAACGTTCCTGGTCTGATGAGTCTCGATTTCTGCTGCGACATTCGGATGGTAGGGTCAATTTGGCATCAACAACATGAAAGAAATGGATCCAATCCTGCCTTGTATAAACGGTTTCAGGCTGGTGGTGGTGGTGTCATGGGTTGGGGAATATTTTCTTGGCACTCTTTGGGCCCCTTGGTACCAATTGAGCATCGTTTTCAACACCTTGTGGGAAACTATGCCACGAAGAATTGAGGCAGTTCTGAAGGCAAAAGGGGGTCCAACCCATTACTAGCATGGTGTTCCTAATAAAGTGGCCGGTGAGTGTATAGTTACACAGCCAGCTTTAGAATCATACATGCTGTTCAGACTGTAGCCAAGTCTATAGCAGTGATTGACACATCAGCTCTTCTGTTCCTAGCTATTCCTGTTACACTGAACAAGTGCAAAAGATTTATATAAAGTGTAGTACTTCAGCTGCAGGGCTCTAAAGGGTGTTTACTTAGCTAAATGAGAAGCTTTCAAAGTCCATTACTAGAGATAAGACTGCAGGATGTGACTCACCATGGTCCAAATGAATGAGTGACAGCATCTTAGAGCAATGAGAGATAAGATAGAGCAGGGAGAGGTGGGGATAGATGGTTGGTAACCAGAGAGACTTGTTGCTCTAAGAAGAGATAAAATATTCTTTATCTCCTGACCAATGAAAAATAAACTTAAAATAAGGTCTTCAATTATCCATCCCTACATGTTAAAAGCTAATAATTGTAGTGAGAAAACCCCTTTAAGACCCATGTGCATGTATTATGTCTGTAGGAATGTCTGGGCATGCACCTTTATGGCCTCTTCAGCATGAAATCATTTAGCATTCATGAACTTCCATACAGAATCTGAGAAAAACTAAACCTCTGTATAAAATACAGGTATATGGCTATAAATGAAAGTGCTTACACCTCTATGGCAACCCTATTATAATACAAAGCCATTATAGGTCTACAGTATGATCATAAGCTCCTAGAGCGACTTAAAAGATGTGTATAGTAGTGAGAGAGCAAAATGAGAGCATAAAATGTACCACCTTACCGTGTTCAGCAGAGCCTCTTATCCCAAGGGGAACAAGAGGATATCAGTATGAATATCAAATCAGAATACTTTATATAAACGACACAAGTGTCCATTAAACCAAAGATGATTATTTTGGCTTAAGATTTCTAAAAGGATTATACAATAATTGCAGCTTTTAAAGGATTAACTTGTTTGCACTATAATTGTTATTTATACTATGAAACTATTTACCGATGCAATGTAAAGAACACTACATAGTCTCAGCTTATATATAAATATTGGTTGTGTTAACTAAGAACTGCAGTTTCTATTTCATTGCCATTTATTATCGTCTGTATGTCAGGTTAATAGTAACAATTCCGTGTTTTTAATAGTATTCTGCTGCTTTTATTATGTCACTTCATAATCAGTATTAAAAGTGCATCTTTATTCAAAATTTTTTAAATCAAATGTTTATCTTCTGGAAGGGTGTAGGTGCCATAGAGGCAGCCAGCCTCTGACTGACCCACAGGGTAATAGGGGAAACCCATGGTGGGCCCCTGAGTATAGCAGACCTGTAGTTGTTTTTTAACTGCATATACATCCTAAGAAGAAGAAAAAAGCATAGATAGAGAGGCAAAAAGCAAGAGGAAGAGCATAGGAGGCGTGTACAGTCATTTACAGTAGCTGTAGGCTGGGCCCCTAAAATAAACTTCTTCAGTGGGCCTTAGGCACCCCAGTCTAACACTGCATAGGGCCCCTTGAGACGTGGACCTATTGGTCTTATCCCCCATTTCAATGGCTGGTGAGAGCCTCCACAGAGATTTTGAGCTCCATATGTGCTGCAATGCTAGCAAACAGACGTAAAAGTCATGAAAATAGGATGAAGGAACAAAGACCACCTATCTTGAGCGGAAAAGGATTTGAGGGTGTAAAACAAAACTATCTGAAAGTTAATACATACTATTGTTAAGTTAAAATTTTTGTTATATATTTTTGGATAGCCATAATACTTTTTTATATGAGTATCCATAAGTTTTTACACTAAATAAAAGAGCAATTAGCAGAAATGTCCTGCTTTGCACATAAATATAGAGCACAAACAAACACATAAATATGCGGTGTCGGACTGGGGTCCCTAGGGACCACCAGTGAAATTTTATTCTGGCGGCCCAGTAGTGGAGTTGAATTTAGAGCCCACCAGTGGAATTGATTCTGTGGGCACACCCTCCAGCCATTCTACAAGCCTCTTATACTATATCTCTTGCATTTTGCCCTTTTCTTTCTGCGTCTCCCAAGGATGGATATGCAGTTTCAGGGTATGTTCACACAGCGTTTTTTAGATGCTTGTTTGGATCCCTGTTTGGATTCAGACCCAAAACGTTCCCAAACACGCATCTTACAAAGTGCAGTGTGATTTAAAATATTTAAATTTTAAAACACTATAAAACATTTAAAGTACATTTTTAATGCGTCTTTCTGATGTGTTTTTGGGGGGTCTGTTCAAAAAAGAAAAGTCAATTTTTATCCTTTTTTAACCCCAGCAAACCCCCTTTTTAAATCTATAGGGTGAATTTTGTGCACAGAAAATGCATTAAAAACCGGGCCCCCACATTTTGGGGTGCATTTTTTGGACATTTGGTGCAATTTTTTTCATTTTTTTTTTGGATTGAAAAAAGGGTTTTAAAAAAATCCATGTGAACTACCCTTACACTTGAGTAACATGCATGAACAGGGCTGCGCCAGATTTCTGGTGTACTTTGAGCCAAAAAGAATGTGTGAACAGGCGCACTCCAAACTCTGGCTCGATAAGTCCCTTTGTAATGTGCAAAGACACTTTTTAATTCATTAAAGACTTGGGGTTGTTCTGGTGGTGTGTTTATGGTTGGTGCGACTTGTTTGCACGTAGACTTATTTCAAATAACAGGTAACAACAAAATGAAAGATTAGATTAGATCAACAAGGCAATGGCAAGAGCAATACATGAAAGGAAAATGAGGTAATCTCTTTCTGCACTGGGACGGGGGGGAGTTTTTTTGCACTTTTTTGGCCCTGCTGAAACACTTACATTCTCGGGTTCACAGCATTATCATTTTGGGAAAAACAAAGCTCCAGGGGGGAAAAGTCAAAGAGAAGAACCAGAGTCAAAACACGGGGGGAATTTTAAAAAAAATATTTAAAAAAACCCCCCCCACCTATTCCCAAAAAAAAATAATCCTTTTAAAAGGGGAAAATTTGCTTGTCAATATAGTTTCATATTTTCATATTTTAAAAGGCCAAAAAAAGACAAGGGTCCACCCCAGTTCAGCCTGTTTGTAAGGTTTTTTTACCCCGGGGAAGAAAAAAAAACCCCAATGAGGTAAAGCCAATTGTCCTCATTTTAGGGAAAAATTCCTTCCTGACCCCAATCGGGCAATCGAAAAACCCCGGATCAATGCCCCCCTTTTCCCCAGCCCTGACCTATAACCTTTTTTAAATTATTACGTCCAGAAATGATCCAAACCCTTTTGCCCCCGTCATAATTCACCATGAAAATTTCCTCGGCAAGAGTTCCCAGTCTCACTGCCTTACAGTAAAAACCCCTTTTCTATTTTAAGAGAAACTTTCTTCCCAAACTAAGGATCCCCCCCTTGTTCTAGATACAGCCCGGGTATAAATAAATTTTGGGAGAGATCTCTATTGCCCTTGATTATTAAAATATTTTTTTGTCCCCTCGAAGCCGTCTTTTCTCAAAATAAATAACCCCAATCTTCTAATTTTTCGGGGTATTGAGCCCCAACCCCAGTCCTTTTATTTTTTTTTGTTCCCCGCCTTTGTACCTGTTCAACCTACCAATGTCTTTCCTGTGCACTGGTCCCCAAAACTGTAACAATATTCCATGTGTGGTCTACCAGTGACTTGTATAAGGGAGAATAATTTTTCCATCGTGCCCTACCCCCCTTTTAATGCACCAATGACCTATTTCCCTTGGCCTGCTGTTGACACGGCGCACAATTAATTTTATGTCCACCAGGATCCAAGTCCTTTCCATGTAAAATTTTCCCCCAGTTTTTTTTCCCTTTAAACTGTATCATGAATGGATTTTTTTCCTCCCTGTCATAATTTTGCATTTATCTGTGTTAAAACCTCACAGCCATTTCCCGCCCAGGCCTCGAACCTATCCGACCCCCTTGTAATAACAATTACCTCTATTGTGTTTGATTACTTTACAACTTAGTATCGTCTGGAAAGTCATATTCTACTGTGTAACCCCGGGAAAGATCATTAATGAAATGTTGAAGGGGATAGGGTCCAAATATGCCCCTTGGGTACCCCATATAACAGCAACCATCTGAATATGTACCTTAATTACTCCCTTTTTTTTCTACAGGGCCATTGTTACCCATTGCACACATTTTCCCCCAGTCCAAGCATTTCATTTTATTACCAACCTTTTATCGGCACCGTATAAATGCTTTAGAAAAATCTAGATATTGAATCCTGTTTTCCCCCGATCCGTCTAGCACTGACTTCCTCATAGAAGGATAATTTAGTCCGACAGGACAGATCCTTCATAAAACCATGCTGGAACGGCGATCATTTATTTTCAGTGAATACTCCGGGAACATCTCTGAGAAAATTCAAACTTTACCTAAACAGAGGTCAAACTTACCCGGCCTTATTTTTCCGGATCACTTTTTGACCCCTTTTTGAATTGGAAAACCCACTTTTCATGCGCCAACCCTTTGGGAATACCCCTTTTATTAGACAGTCCAAAAAATTTTAAGAATAGGGGCCTATTATGACACCCTTTAACTCCCTTAGGACAGGGGGATGCCAGGGGACGGGGGGATTTGTCTTTTTAATCTTTTAAGACGGAGCTCATTCTTCCTGGGTTTAGACAAAAAACTTTTAAAGTTGAGTTTCCTCATCCCTCTGTTCAACAGGAAACTCATCCTCCTTGGTAAATACAGTGGAAAAAAATGTTTAATTTTGTTTGCTTTTTTTTAAAACCCCCCTTTTATCTCCCCTTCTGTATTTTCAAAGGCCAACATTTTCTTTTTTAATTTTTTCTATTTTTATTTAAAAAATTTTTTTTGGGGGTTTTTTAAACTTTTATAGCGATTGTTTTTTCGTCCCCCAGCTTTGCTTCCTATATCTTTTTTTAAACATTTTTTTTATTTTTTTCCCTATGCTTCTTAGCGCCTTTTAATTACCCCCTGTTTTAGTAGCTGAAAGCTTTTTTTTTTTGTTTTTTATTTTGCCTTTTTAAACCTGTTGATCCACATTGGGTTTTTCCTGTTTTAATTATTTTATTACCATAAGGTATGTACCTCTCACAGGGGTACCCTGGGATTTTTTTTAAAAATAACCCCATTTATTATTTGTTCTGCCATTTTAAACCCTTTTGCCCAGTCAAACGGTTTGGGCCCCCTAACAAATAAAATTAGCCTTCCAAAAAAATTCGTGTTTTTGTGGCTCCTTGACAAAAACTCTATTGAAGGATAAAGGGAAATTTATTTTTATGGTAAAATTTTCCCCTAGGGTCCCCCCAAACCCCTAACCTTTTTACCTTTCAGGTCTATTAGTCAATATTTTAAATCTAGAAGGGCCTTTTTCCTTTAGGGGCGGTTTCTTGCACCATTTGGCAAAGGTAATTTTCATTAGTTATTACAAAAACCTGTTTCCTTTTATGAGAGTACAGGGTTTTAGATTCCCCAATTTAAAAATCGGATATTTAAAAACGCCCAAAATAAAAACCTCAATTTGATTAGCCCCCATTTTTTTCCTGAGGAGTAAATCTTCCGGGTTCTTTATATTTTGGGGGTTAAGCAACCCCTTTATATTATTGTTATTTTTACCCCCTGGGATAATTTTCCCCATAATAAACCACTTTCATTACCTGTTAAACCTATATCTTCCCGCAGTGGGTTTTGGTTTTAGACGGATTTTTACAAGAACCCTAAAACCTCCCCCTCCCGGTCTTTTCATCCCTTTAAATAGACGGACCCTTTAAGTTTAACCCCCCCCAGTTTAAGCCCCCCTCGTCCAGCCAAGTCCTTTATCCCCACTTTTTCATTTTTTTCTTTAGCTATTAGAAATTTTGTTCATTAAATTTTGTTGGTTTAACCCCGGAATTGGTTAGCATGCAATTTAGAGATTTTTCGTTTTTATTCCCTTTTCCCCGACTTTTTAACTTTTTTTTAATCAACCCCCCCCCTCCCTCCACTCCCACCCCCCGGGTTTTTACTAATTCCCGCTCTCAAATCTTTTTTAAAATTTTGCCCCATTTTATTGTGTTAGTTCCCTCCCCCCTCAGTCCCTAGTTTAAAAAATTTTTTCCAACTTCCTGTCCATTTTGTCCCCCAATACAGTGCCCCCCCCCCCTTTAGGGGGCAAACCCGTCCCAAAATAGAAGCAAAAGCCCAGTTCTTTCCAAAAAACCCAAATCCCTCTTTCCTCACCAATTTTTGAGCCCTTATTCACCCCCCTTTAAACCCCCCGCTTGCCTCTCTGGTGTGGCCCGGGAACAGTAATATTTCGAAAAAAATTACCCTTTGGGGTTCCTTGCCTTGGCTTTTTTTTCCAAAAATCCCCTAAAATCAAATTTTTTAAAGACATCCACCTACCTCTAAATTTTCGTTTTGGGCCAAGTGGACCAAGAAAAACTGGATTTTCACCAAACCCCACCCAGCAATCTGTCAACCCGATCCGCATATTCAAAAATCGGGGGCCCCCGGGGAAACAACATCTGTTCGCGATCCGGGTCTTTGTGACAGATTGCCCTGCTGTGCCCTAAATAATGGAACTCCCCCAATTCCCCCCCTGCACCCACCTTCACTCCATTCCCCATCTTATTTACAACGTTTTTGCTTGCGCGCAAGCTATTTCGAGCCCAATCCCCCTATCGCCAAACTTTGCAAAAATTTTTGGGGGGGGGGACCGATCACCCAGCCCCCCTGACACTTCCATCTACCCTTCTTCTGCTGTTCCCAGTAGCTGCCCCTCATTTCATTCCCCGCAACCCCCATGCTAAACCCCCTCCCCCCCCTTCCCTTTCAGTGAGGGGTCAGTTGGAGCCGGGGTCCTTTCCAATTGGAAGGTCTCAGTGTTGCCACTTGCTCATTTAGATCCAGGATCCGGGGTTCTAAATGTGAGTTGCCAAAACTCTTGCACAAACATATGCCCCCTCCAACTGTTTTGCTCAAGAATGGCAAACATTTCACAGGTTTGGGATTGACACATTGTCAAACATGGAACTCATGGGGGTTTTAACCCAAAAAATATATTAATAAAAATTAAAAAAACAAAAAAAATACAATACTTCCCCTTTTAAATCCCCAAATCTAAAGTCTCTCAATCTTAATCTCCAACATTAAAAGAAACACATTTTAAGGAAAAAAAAACACCCGCAGGGTCTTCACTCGCTCAAAATACTCATTTTTTAAAAAACCTTTCCCCCCACTGCTGTTTGGCTGTGCTGAACCCCTCTTCGAAGCAAAAGGCTCACCACCCCAAACAGTGCTATTTTAAGCTCTGTTGATTAGGTAACCACACCCCGACCACACCGACTCAACAAGCCCTCACAACTTGTAGGGTTTTTTTAATATAGAATACAACACTCTTTAATACTATAAATGTAATCTATACACAAAATATGTGAAGAAAAATTCTGATGGTGGTGTCGCAAACCAATCTGGTGTTTAAATAGGCAAAAAATAAAATGCTATACATGCTCTCAAATACTTGGGATATGGTTGGGAAAGTTTTATGACAAATTGCTACAAAGGGGAAACCCAAATCTCCCTTTTGCAAACCAAAAACAGTAAAAAGGAATTGCTGACAAGTCCTCATTAGACTGCAGTAATCGTATACGATAATAGAGACATTTTAATCTATGATTTCATTCAAGTCTTAGTTCCGTTCTACCACCATTAGATACAAGCAGATATGTTGCCATGGATACATACTTTAGATCATTGGCTCAAGTGCATCATGTCAAAATAACTAAGATTCATTAAATAATACAAAACGTCAGGCAGCCACATACGGCAAGGTAAACATTGCTGTAAAATAGCCTCTTTTGATTGTTTTAAACATTTGTTTCGTAGGTATAAGTGTTCTCAGGATAATAATTGTGAAAGACTGGAGGCACCCTATGCTCACAGCTAGCTTGTACTCTGCGTTGCAGTTTTAAGAGCATTACACAACGCACAGCGCCATTCTCATTCAAAGCTGTCAGGAAAATATGAATAAATGTATGAGAATTAACAATTTTTAGTATTGAAATGACTGGATTTATCCATACTACAAAAGTATGTGAAGCAAGCGAAATCGTATACAGTAAAGACCCCCTTTTATAGCCTTTTATTGTGATGTATGACTGAACTATTTAGACAGATTAGACAGGTTAAACATACAGACTCTTCAGAAAATTGAGAGCGCAAAAAGATAGATAGATAGATAGATAGATAGATAGATAGATAGATAGATAGATAGTATATCACAAAAGTGAGTACACCCCTGACATCTTTGTAAATACTGTATTATATCTTTTCATGGAACAACACTGAAGATATGACACTTTGATACAATGTAAAGTAGTCATTGTACAGCTTGTACAGTGTAAATTTGGAGTACTGTCAAAATAACTCACACCATCAATGTCTAAACCACGTGCAACAAAAGCAAGTACATCCCTAAGTGAAAATGGACAAATTGTACCAAAAATGTCAAAATTTTGTGTGGCCACCATTATTTTCCAGCACTGCCTTAACTCTCTTGGACACGGAGTTCACTAAAGTTTCACAGGTTGCCACTGGAATCCTCTTCCAGTCCACCATGATGACATCACAGAGCTGGTGGATGTTAGAGACCTTGTTCTCCAGACCTTGGTACAATTTGTCCATTTTCACTTAGGGATGTACTTGCTTTTGTTGCACGTGGTTTAGACATTGAGGATGCCCCACAGATGCTCAATAGAGTTTGGGTCTGGAGATAGGCTTGACCATTTCAGCACCTGTACCTTCATTTTCTTTAGCAAGGCAGTGGTCGTCTTGGAGGTGTGTTCTGGGCGTTGTCCTGTTGGAATACTGCGCTGCAGCCCAATTTCCAAAGTGAAGGAATCAAGATCTGCTTCAGTATGTCACAGTACATGTTGGTATTTATGGTTTCTTCAATGAACTGTAGCTCCCCACAGCCAGCAGCATTCATAAAGCCCTGAACCATGACACTCCTACCACCATGCTTGACTATATGCAAGACACACTTGTCATTGTACTTCTCACTTGGTTGCTGCGACACACGCTTGACACCATCTGAACTAAATAAGTTTATCTTGGTCTCATCATACCATGGGAAATGGCTCCAGTAATCTATGTATTTAGTCTATTTGTCATTAGCAAGAGGTTTGCGGGCTGTCTTGTCCATCATCTTTAGAAGAGGCTTCCTTCTGGGATGACAACCATGCAGACCAATTTGATGCACTGTACGGCATATGGTCTGAGGACTGACAAGCTTACCCTCAAACCCTTTAACCTCTGCAACAATGCTGACAGAACTCATATGTCTATTTTAAAAAGAAAATCTCTTGATATGACGCTGAGCATGTGCACTCAATTTCTTTGGTCTACCATGGAGAGACCTGTTCTGAGTGGAACCTGGCTTGCTAAACTGCTGTATAGTCTTGGCCACCATGCTGCAGCTTCGTTTCAGGGTGTTGGAAATCTTCTTATAGCCTAGGACATCGTTATGTAGGGCAACAATTCTTTTTTTCAGATCCTCAGAGAGTTCTTCCCATGAGGTGCTATGCTGAACTTCCAGTGACCAGTATAAAAGAGTGTGAGAGCAATAGAACCAAATGTAACATACCTTCTCCTCATTCACATCTGAGACCTTAATGAGTCACATGACACCGTGGAGGAAAAAGTGTGAATTGGGCACAATTTGTCTATTTACACTAAGGGTTGTACTCACTTTTGTTAGCAGCGGTTTGGACATTGAGGACTGTGTGTTAGGTTATTTTGAGGGCACACATACAAGCTGTGCACTGACAACTTTACATTGTATTAAAGTGTCATACCTTCAGTGTTGTCCCATTAAAATATATAATACAATATTTACTAAAATATGAGAGTTGCGCTCACTTTTGTGAGATACTGCAGATAGAATATTCATTGCAAACAGTTAGGGCGACATGTATGAATCTCACCGGGTCGAGGCGCCGTTTTCCGCCAGTTTCCCGGCGGAATCTGCGCCTGATTTATGTCGGGGACGGGCCGCGCTCATACATATCATGTAAAGTCCGCCGCGCCTCGGCAGTGCGGGAATGAGGCGAAGTTCAGCGCTGCGTCTGAGATTGTCCGCCGGAGGTAGTGAGATCATACATGCAGGGAAAAGTCCGCCGCGCCTCGCCAGTGTGTGGGGCACAGTGCGGGACATGGCGTAGGGGCGGGACTTAGGCGCCGTGCGGGGCCTGCGCCGAAAATCTGTTCCGATGAGAGACAGGCTGGACCCGGCGAGAAATCATTCCACATGTCGGTGCGGAGTATAAATCCAAAATCGCTTTTAAAAAGGGCTTTCTACATTCTCAGGAAAAGAGCTGAAACATTAAAAAATAAAAATTACATAAAACAAAATCACTTTTCAATATCCTAAGCCCAAGAATTAGATATTGGAAAGGGCCCGGGGAAATACAGTATATTCAAATTCTGAAACCTATTCTCATTGGTCGCCAGAAACCGCCAATCAGAATAGGAGCGACACGAACTATTAAAACCTATGGGGCAGGATTGACCAATCAGAACCCATGGGGGGACTGTTCAAAAATACAGTAAAAATGCTAAAAACAGCTGATTGGCTGAGATAACGGGGGCTTGGCTATCTCAGCCAATCAGAATAGGAGCGACAAAGTCCCATTCTAGGCGAGGGAGAAGTTTAGACCAATCAGAATACGAGCGACAAAGTCCCATTCTAGCCTATGGTGAAGTGTACACCAAACAGAATCCATGGCGGGACTGTTCAAAATTACAGTAAAAAGGCAGAAACGAGCTGATTGGTTAAAGGGCAGCGGGGGCTCGTCCAGCTTAGCAATCAGAGCGCGAGCTGCTTTTCATAGAGTTCTATGGGGAATCAAAATTTAAAAGAGGCGCCGTAATTTGGACCAATGGGAAAGAGCGAGCGACGCTCCTATGGGTTTTCTAATGCAATCTGGTATAAAAACTGAAACATGGCTGAAATCAAATTATAACACTACAGAAGTTGTGCCGATGTGTATATACAACGAATACTAATATGTGGCTAACGAAAAAAAAAAAAGACCATAAAATCATGTTTATTTCTTTATTTTCGTTAGCCAAGGATCAATAGTATGGGTGCATCGAAAATAAAGAAAATAAGCATGATTTTCTTGATTTCAAATTTTTATTTCGTTAGCCACATATTAGTATTCCTTTTATATACACATCGGCACAACTTCTAGTGTTATAATTTGATTCAGCCATGTACAGTTTTTATACCAGATTGCATTAGAAAACCCATAGGAGCGTCGCTCCGCTCTCCCATTGGTCCAAAATTACGGCGCCTCTTTTAAATTTCGATTCCCCATAGAACTCTATGAGAAGCAGCTCGCGCTCTGATTGGCTAAGCTGGACGAGCCCCCCCCCTGCTTCAACCAATCAGCTCGTTTCTGCCTTTTTACTGTATTTTGAACTGTCCCGCCTTTGAATATGATTGGTCCATTTTTCTCCATAGGATAGAATGGGCCACTGTCGCTCCTATTCTCATTGGGCAATTCTCCTCCATAGGGTGTAATGGGACATTGTCGCTCCTATTCTGATTGGCTGGTTTTTTCCGACCCAATGAAATAGCTTTAAAAAATTTGAATTACTGTCTTCCCGGCAATTCTATCTATGGCAATTCCCTATGTTGCGCCGGTCTCGGCGACGAACTCGTTCTTCGGGTTTTTAACTTCTTTATTTTTAAAGAAGTGTTCTGGTCTTTATCTGAGAATCTTTACACTGTATAAAAAATTGTTGATTAATACTTCAGCCGCGCGGCGCTGAGCGCCGAGATTTGAGTGCGCTCATCTCCCATTTTGAGTATAATGGGAGAAGTAGCTCGCGCTCTGATTGGCTGAGCTAGCCGAGATCTTGCTAGCTCAGCCAATAAGCTCTTTTTTGTTTTTTTTACTGTATTTTGAATTATCCCGCCCTGGATTCTGATTGGTCTACACTCTCCATAGGCTAGAATGGGACTTTGGTCGCTCCTATTTTGATTGGCTGAGCTAAGCCGAGACCCCGCTAGCTCAGCCAATCAGCTCTTTCAGCATTTTTACTGTATTTTGAATTATCCCGCCCTGGATTCTGATTGGGCTACACTTCTCCATAGGCTAAATGGGACTTTGTCGCTCCTATTCTGATTGGCTGAGCAAGCCGAACCCCGCTACTCAGCCCAATCAGCTCTTTTCAGCATTTTACTGTATCTTTGAATTATCCGCCGGGGGTTTTGATTGGTCAATTTTTTCCCCATAGCTTTTAATGTTTCACTGTCGCTCCGATTCTGATTGGCCGGTTTTTTGGGCCGACCAATGAGAATAGGTTTCAGTTTTTGATTTACTGTATTTCCAGGCCATTTGCAATATCATATTTGTTGATAGTGCGGCGTTCGTGAGTTTGGGAAAGTGGTGTTTTTTGTTTATTGTGTGTAATTTTTACGTGCAGCTCTCAACTGACAATGGTTTTCCCCCTTTATAAAGGCGATTTTTTCCTATTCATACTCCCCGCGGGACGGAGCGGAGCGCCGAGATTTTTTGTCGTGATCATCGATCCGCTTCCTCGCATGTTCGGATCCTGCTTTACTTCGACTCTGCCGGACATTAGACCAAAAAAAAAACCAGTCTGCTTGTCAGAGCTGCCCAGCGCCGTGATTTGGCGAGCCCGATGGTACAAGCCTCGGACTATTACGAGCGCCGCCGCGTCCCACCCCGGAACGCTACCCCGCCACCCCCGCGCCCACTGCCGCCCACTGCCGCCCCTTCATGCGGACCACAGCCAAAGTGGGGAACGCTGCGTCCGACAGCGGGATTCGGGCTGGGAGGCGCAGTGTACGCCAGAAAACAGGCGTAAAGCCCGTTCATACATGTCGCCCTTAGTGTATACAGTATGTGCTATTATTACCTAATAATCAACTTGGAAAGGCTTTAGCTGTCGGTGATTTCTAAAAACATCATATATACGTAGTAATGTGCTTCTGACACTTGGCATCAATGTTACTTAATCACTGTAATCAGTAGCAATTAATTATTTTTTCCGCCATTACTTATCATAATTACTCTTGCAGCAGGTTATCAGCTAAGCAAGCATGTATGTTAGCTGATGATAGTCTCTTAAAGATCTCCACATTTAATAATAAAACCTAAAGTAAAAGGGGAGTCCTGTCACTTACCACAAGAACAGAGTGTGTGTTCTTTATAGCCTCTTGGGGCCCCAAAAATCATCTCCACTGGTAGAGCCCCAAGAATCAACTCCCCTGGTGGGTCCCAAGAGTCAACTGCACTTGTCAGTCAAAAGAACCAAATCCACTTTGGGGGGCCCAAAAAATAACTCCCTGATGGGCACCAGCCCCAAAATCCACGGGGGGCATCAAGAACCATCTCCACTGGTGGTCCAAAAGAATCCACTTCACTGTTAGGTCCCAAAAATGAACTCCACTGGGGGCCCTGGGGCCTACCTGCACAAAAAATTTTGTGATGTAATGGGTTACCGCCAGAAACATCAAGGGGGATTTTTTAACAGCTTTGCAATGCCTGTTGCATAAAAATGCTTTAAATGCCAGATTTTGCTTAGATTTGCCTTGCAAATAATATTGCACATTTAGGCATACTCATGGCAGTCCGATTTCAAGCTCTGCCATTAGAAGAGCCCAAGATGCTCTAAATGTATTTAGAGGTCTCTGTCACTTGACACATATTAGTCTGATCAATCGGTTTTAAAGACTGATGTATAGTACTTATGTCACCCCTTAAAAGGGGGTTTTTGACAAAAAAATTTTCCTTCCCCAAAAGGGCTTATAGCCCCCCCTTTTTGAGTTTTAAAAAAAGGGGGCGGTGTTTCTGTTTTTTTTAAAAAAGCAAAACCCCTCGGATGTTTTTTGCACCACCCCCATGCATGCCCCCTGATTTTCATCTCTGATTGATAAAAATTGTTTGGCTAACCACGGGGAATAACGTATTGTAAAGAAAAGATAACTTGACGGGCAGAGTTTTTTTATTTGTTTAAAAGTTTGAGCAGGGGGAGGAGGGAGCAGGGAGCATCTGCATGTTCTAAGAAATTACTTACAACCAGTGTACCTATACAAAAAGCACGGAATTTTTTTCTCCCCAGCCCCTTCAAAGCTCATTCATGTTCCCTGCCGTTGCACACAACGCAAACACCGGCAGATCAGCTCCTTTCAGCTCCTGGTTGGTCAATGAAAAATAAAGGGGAAAAATAAGGGGATGTAAGGAAAGGGTATAGATCTCACAGCTACACTCTTTTTTTACATAATTTAAAAAGTATTATATACCCATTTTGGAGGATCCCAAACGTCAACATTAGAAATCATGCAAACCCCCTTTAAATTAAATGGGTCCCCCAGCAGCTTTTACCTAATGACACACTTTTTTTTTTCAAGCAGGGTTTCTTGTCAAAAAAAAAACCTCCCTGTGCTGTCACAGATGTTTACCTTCTTTTTTTCACATTTTACAAAAAATTTCAGCTGTTAACTAACGAAAAAAAAAAGATGTTAAACAATTTCCTTTTTAGAAAACCAAATTTTTGATGTACACAATTTCCCCTAGACCCCCCTTTTAAAAACACTTTCTTTTTGATCTTGAAAATGCAAAACCAAAAAGCAACACAAAATGTTGGGAATAAAAGATCTATCACTGCAATTGAAATACACAACTAAAATATAACTTTTAATAGATACTAGTAATAAAAATAAAGAGAGAGGAGGGACTGCCTGAAACCGTGCCCCTTGTTAATGCAAAAATGTTAGAAAACATAAAAAGGTTTTAAGCTATCCCGTTGTTGTGTCAGATGCCCCTTCTCCTGGGGCATTACTCTAGACAAAAATCTCTTTGCTGCTTGTATTTTACATCCTATCTTAAAAATACAATTATAAATTAGACTTTCATTTGGACTAAAATAAGAGTCTATAATAAAAAAATTTCACACGTTTAATAGATTTGACAAAAAATTGCAATGTGAAAAATACTACAGAACATATTGGAGCTATATAATTCTTATTTTTTGTTTTTAATAAAATTATTTCATCTAAAATGAATGAAAGCCATATAATATTTAATAAATGTCCTAACATTTAATCCAAGGAAAGATGAAGATGAATTGATATCATTTTTGCAAATTTCTTAACCCAAAATTGATCATTTTTCCCAAAAATTTAAAATATTTGCCAAAACCATCAAAGAAAATTATTGATCCCCGCCAACTTAAAAAAATGGAGGCTTTAAAAATTTAAACCTGCCTGAAGGGTCATATAGATGGACAATAAAATATCTTCCTTGGCTTTTAACAATAATAAGAAAAACAGGTCTGTGTGTTAGGGGGATGAACTGTAAAATTCCCCCCTTTAGGTTTTTTCTTTTTATAGAAGGCCTGTTACTTTTAAACGGTATTTTTTTCTGAAAGCTGTCAGAAGTTTTGCCAGTTTTTGACTTTTATGTTAGTTTTTGTTTTCGGGCATAACTAGAGGAGCCAGGGCCCCAAAGCCACCTTTTGGATGGGGTCTCCTACCCCCCCCCCCCCCCTCCCCTTTCCCACCTCCCCGACAGAACATTTACCCGGGGGCATGCGTTGTAATGTAATAATCAAGGGGGAAATACCCCGCCATACATTCACCCCAACGCACCAAACAAACCCAAATTATACCAAGACCAACATTACCAAAAACACACTAATTAAAAACCATTTATAGTCAAAAAACAAAATCACAAATTTCCACCACAAAGTTACTGAAAAAAACCCCTACACTATACTGCAAACAAACCAGGGCACACTAAAGACTAATAAAACCCAAGTATATAGGAATATTGGGAAAGCATTTCTGCTAAGGGAAAAAATGAAAAAACCGGGGCTCTTAGTTTCAGTATTTGGGGCAAAGATTTTATTAAGCTCACCTCCCAAAAAGCAAAAGGGGTCCCCGGCAGGTGAGTCCCCCACTAAACATGTTTTCCCTCACTACTCAATCCCAAATGCAGCTTCAGGGTATGGAGGAACAGCAAATTTAATAATCCTGATGGTTTAAAAGAGGGAGCTGTGGAGCAAGCCAAGAGTCGCCAAAACTCAAAAGAAATACAAAACATACGTTGGTCTGCACATAAAAAAAATATTTTGAAAAAAAACAAGCAAGGGCCAAAAGAAAAGGCAATATTACATCTAAAACAAACACAGTGGCACACTAAAGACAAGTAAAACCTCAACTTTTATGGAATATTGAAATGCATTACTGCTAAGGAAAATAGAAAAATTGGACCTTTGTTTACAGTATTTTTATCAAAGTTTTAAGCTCACCTCCCAAAACGCAAGGGGGGGGGGGCCCCCGAGCAGGTATCCCCACACTAAAATGTTTCCTCACTAGGCGTCAATCCCGAGTGCAGATTCAGGGTATGGGAGGAACTACAATGAAATAATTGCACTGGTTTTAAAAAAAAAGGCACTGGGCAGCGCCAAAGAATCGCCAATCCCCAAATGAACTACAAAACATACGTTGGCCTGCACAAAAAATAATTGTGAAAAACACAACATAGGGCACACTAAAAGGCAATTATAACTAATAAAACATCATGGCACACTAAAGACTAAGTAAAACCTCAATAAAAAGGAATATTGGAAATGCTTACGCTAAGGAAAAAAGAAAACCGGGGGTCTTAGTTTACAGTATTTGATCAAAGATTGAAATTTAAACTCACCCCCAAAACGCAAGGGGATCCCAGGCAGGGGAGTCTCTACATAAAATTTACCTCATAGGCGTCAATCCAGACTGCAGCTTCAGGTATGGTAGGGGAAAAGCAATTGAATAATCCTGCAACTGTTTAAAAAAAGGGGAGCTGTGTGCACAAGCCAAAGAGATCGCCCCAACTCAAATGAACTACAAAACAAACGTTTTCTTTTCCACAAAAATAATTGTGAAAAAAAAACAAGCTAGGTGCCACTGAAAAGGCAAAAAAAACCCTCAATACAAAAATAGGGCACACTAAAGACTGGGAAAACCAAGCTATATAGGGAAAATTTGGAAATGCATTCTGCTAAAAAATTGAAAAACCTGGGGCCCTTTGTTTTCATATTTTTTTCAAAGATTGTTTAAACTCACCTCCCAAAACGTCAAGGGGGGGTCCCAGAGGCAGGGGGGGGGTCCCCCACTAAACATGTTACCAAAGTTCCCGTAATGCATTCCAATATTCCTAATGCTTGAGGTTTTACTTTTTCTTTTAGTGTGCCAAAGGGTGTTTGTATTAGATGATATATTGCCTTTTCATGTGCACCTATGCTTTGTTTTTTTACAAAATTTTATATGTCAGACCAAATGTTTTTTATTTTATTTAGATTGGCATCCTTGGCTTGCGCACACAGCGCCTCTTTAAACCAGTGCAGGTTATTCAATTGTAGTTCCTACCATACCCGAACTGAGTCTGGATTGACGCCCAGGAGGTAACATGTTTTTTTTTGGGGACTCACCTGCTCTGGATCCCCCTTACGTTTTGGAGTGAGCTTAATACAATCTTTGATCAAATACGTAAACTAAAAATCCCCGGTTTTTTATATTTTCCTTAGCAGTAATGCTTTCCAATATTTCCTTTAAATTATTTTACTTAGTCTTTTGTGCCACTGAGTTTGTTTAATGTATATATTGCCTTTTTTAGGTGCACCTAGCTTTTTTTTTCACAATATATTTTATATGTCCCAAACCAACGTAGTTTTTTAGTTCATTGAGATTGCGATCTCTTTGGCTTGCTGCCACAGCTGCCTCTTTTTTAAAACCCTGCAGGGTTTTTCAATTGCTAGTTCCTACCAACCCCAAGCTGCAGCTGGGTGACGCCTTGAGGTAACATTTTTGTGAGGGCTCACCGCTCTGGGGCCCCTTTACGTTTTGGAGGTGAGTTAAATACAATCTTTGGATCAAATCTGAAACAAAAAGTCCCAGTTTTTTCATATTTCCTTACTTTAAAGCATTTTCCCCTATCCTTATGTTGAGGGTTTTTCTTGTCTTTTGTGTGCCCCTGATGTTTTTATTAAGTATATATTGCCTTTTCAGTTGCCCCTATGCTTGTGTTTTTCACAATATATTTATATTGCAACCAACGTAGTTTTTTTTTAGTTTTTGAATTGGCGATCTCTTTGGGTTGCTGCCACAGCTCCCCTTTTTTAAACCGTGCAGGATTTTTCAATTGCAGTTCCTACCCTACCCCAAACGCAGTCTGGGTTGACGCCTAGTGAGGGAACTGTTTTGAGGGGGGCCACCCGCTTGGGGTCCCCCTTGGGGGTTTTGGGGGGTGAGCTTAATACAAAACTTTTATCAAAAACTGTAAACTAAGGTCCCGGTTTTCATATTTTTCCTTTGCATAATGCATTTCCAAAATTTCCTATATACTTTTTTTTTACTTAGTCTTTAGTGTGCCACGATTTTGTATTAAATGTTAATTGCCTTTTCAGTGTGCACCTATGCTTGTGTTTTTACAATAATTTTATATGGCAAGCCAATATTTTTTTAGTTCATTTGAGATTGGCGATCTCTTTTTGGGTTGCGCACACAGCTGTCTTTTTAAACCACGCAGGATTATTCAATTGAGTTCCCCTACCCCGGCTGCATCTGGGGTTGACGCCTAAGGGGAACATGTTTGTGTAACTCACCTGCTCTGGGGGTCCCCTTGACGTTTTGGGGGTAGCTTTAAAACAATCTTTATCAAATACGTAAACAAAAATCCCAGGTTTTTCATATTTTCCTTAGCATAATGCACTTCAAAAATTCCTATATAGCTTTAGTTTTATTAGTCTTTGTGTGCCACGTGTTTGAAATTTGATGTTATTGCCCTTTTCAGTGTGCACCTAGCTTGTGTTTTTCACAATATATTTTTTTAATATTTTGGGGAAACCAGTATGTTTGTTGTCCCACTATTACGATCTAACAAAAGACCCATATCCCCCTGTAAGTGACCATATATGGTATATAAAGGGACACAGGCCTGCAGATGTATATAACCACCAAACAGAACCATAAGTGGTAACACCGGTAAAAAGATCTGCAACTATGTATTAAAGGTTTTTACATCTTGTGACTCACAGGTGATGTTTCTCTGACAATGTTATTTTCCCCCTTTGTTCGCATCCCCACAGACCGCCAATCATGACATCCCCGACCACTTGTCCCTGCAGATTTAGACTCAAAATTTAAAATCCTCACTTTTCCAGCACCCCCCCTTCCCCCGCTGGCTAATGGGGTCCATTTAGGGAGGCAGGGGTTTTGATAGGCTATATGGGGCCCCCCGATAGACAAGGGTTTAGGAGGCAAAAAGGGTCCCCCTATAAGGCAGGGGGGGTTTGGTAGCATAGGGAGCCCCATATAGAAAGGGGTTAGGGGGGGCTTAGGGGGCCCTATAGGTAGGGTTTAGGTAGCTAAAGGGGCCCCATAAAAGTAGACAGACAGGCTTCGGGGGCTATACAGGTAGGCAAGATTTAGGGGGCTATAGGGGCTATATAGGCAGGCAGAGTTAGAGCTATATAGGCAGGCTCGGGAGGGACTATGTAGGCAGGCTTGGGGGAGACTGAAGGCAGGCTGGGGAGTATATAGGCAGGCTCGGGGGTATATAGGTAGGCTTGGGGTCTATGCAGGCAGGCTGGGAGGTATAAAGGCAGGCTGGGGGGGTATAAAGGCATGCTGGGGGGTATAAAAGGACGGCTGGGGGGTATAAAGGCAGGCTGGGGGATATAGGTAGGCTGGGGGCTATGTAGGCAGACTGGGGGCTATGTAGGCAGACTGGGGGCTATGTAGGCAGGCTGGGGGCTATGTAGGCAGGCTGGGGGCTATGTAGGCAGACTGGGGGGGCTATGTAGGCAGGATGGGGGTATATAGGCGGACTTAGGGGGTATATAGGCGGACTTAGGGGGTATATAGGCGGACTTAGGGGGTATATAGACAGGCTTGGGGGTATATAGGCTGGCTTGGGGGTATATAGGCAGGCTTGGGGGTATATAGGCAGACTTAGGGGTATAATAGGCAGCTTAGGGGGAAATATAGGCAGGCTTGGGGGAAATATAGGCAGGCTTGGGGGTATATAGGCAGGCTTGGGGGTATATAGGTAGGCTTAGGGGGTATATAGGCAGGCTTGGGGGTATATAGGCCGGCTTGGGGGTATATAGGCAAACTTAGGGGGTATATAGGCCGGCTTGGGGGTATATAGGCAAACTTAGGGGGTATATAGGCAGGCTTAGGGGTATATAGGCAGGCTTGAGGGTATATAGGCAGACTTAGGGGGTATATAGGCAGGCTTTGGGGTATATAGGCAGACTTATTGGGTATATAGGCAGGCTCAGGGGCAGGTAAAATAAGAAATACTTTACTTACCTCGGTCCACGCTCCCCCGATGCGCCACGTGGAGCAAGGGTTGTCATCCACAGAGGATGTACAGGCATTGGCATAGGCCGTGGAGGGGCCTGGTCCTGGCAAAGGAACATACATGGCAGTATGAGAAACCTCGGAAAATGTTTAAATGTTGGACTATTTATGCCAAGAGAAGAATAGTTTGGAAGCTGCCATGTGGGATGTAGCTGTAAATGCTCTTAGTCTATTTAAAGAGGTGGGCCTCATCTTGGACATCAAAGCACTGGCCTTCCTCTTTGCAGGAAAGGCAGGGGGACTGGAGTCTGCTAGGGGCTAATGGACTGGACGCTGGGAGACAAGGTGTAGACCTGTATGAGGCAGATTAAAAGGGTTACCATGCAGTGAGGGTGAGTTCTTGCAGAAAAAACAGTTGTGGTTTATTGGCAGATCATGGACATCATGCAGCAGTCAGTTAGTGAATGATTTTACTATCCTGATGGTAGGGACTAGTCGTGGAATTGGGTCACTTATAGTGTAATGTGCAGGCTGCCACCGAAATGGTGTGGAGTGAGTGCATCATAAGCCTGTAAGTAGCTATCTCTGGAAAGTCTGTTGTGCCTGTTGGTCCAAAGTGAGTCCAGCATGGGTCACCAGAAAAGGGCAAGCGGTGCGTTCTGACACCTAGGATGGGCTGTAATAATGTCTAGTTCAGGGTCGGGACAATGGGTAGGCTAAGGTAGGTGACCGCCTAGGGCGCCATTTCATCCCAGACAGGAATGGGGCGCAAAAACGCATAGATGGGGCTGAATTTTCCCATTGGAAGGGCAATATTTGCTTTATTTGCCTAGAGCACCAGAATACCTTGTCCCACTCCTGGTCTAGTCTGTGGACTTACAGGTGTGTCTAATTGTGGGCTGGTAAATAGCAACAGATGGAGTTTGTTGCCATGCAGGCCTGTAGATTGGCCTGAACAGTAATCCATGTCTTGGGATCCAGCATGAAGGTTTTGTTGGGACGTGTAGGCAGTTGGCTGGGCCCAGTAAACATAGGAAAGGGCTGTTGGTCCCTAAGAGTTTCTAGCTCTTTTGAGAGGAGAACTGGTGATAGGCCTTAGGGAGGTTAAATTTTGCCAGTAGGTGGACTGCAGCCTATAGAAGGATTATTTGGTAGGTAAACCACATCTAGATCATAACTCTTAAGAGCAGAGTCTGATAAAAGAAAGTAGTCAACAGAAAAGAATTTTGTAGAAACTGAGCAAAAGGTATGATGCAATTTAAAGTAACAGAGTCCAGGTGGTGGCTTGCGTGAAGAGGACAGAATCCAGAGATGAATACAGAATTTTGTTATAATATTGTTACACAACTGTCTAAGAAAATATAGAATACCAAGAATTTTTAAACAGCTCACAGAAAAATAGAAATTCTCAGTAAAATTGCCATTTAATGCAGCTGTAACCATTGACCTTCTCTGTCGCTTATGAGATTTGCAACTCACAAGTTAACTGTGCCACTGTGTGAAGTTTAATGGGGTTTTGAAAGACTTTTAAAAACCTCTTACTGTGTTAAAATATAAAAGTATTCCATGCCTGCATATGACCACAGAGGTCAGTGATTGTTTGCAGAAAGATGTGATCCTTCAAAGTAACGTCATCAGTGAGGGACCAGTTGGGAACTCAGGAGCTCTGGCAGCGCTGGAACGGTGGTGATGGGAGAGGTAAATATTGGTTAATTTTCTATTTTAGCACAGAGGGAGGTGGTAGAGTTTTTTTTTAAAAGTCAGTGGTGTGGGATTACTAATTTAAAGTTCTTCTTTTAGATTTTGATCCAGATACACTTTTGATAATTGTGCCAATGTCAATCATAAATTGTTATGAATGAATTTAATGTGGAACAACATGTTAGAGTTAATTTATATGATCAAAGGTGTCTTAATAATCATGTATATGTTCTTATCATGACATTTACAGCTGTTGTCAGAGCTTTGTTGTCAGATATACTAGATCTCAGTCATTTGACATAATAAGTTTTCATACAATTGGATTATTGTGTATAAATTTTGCAAAATACAGCAAGTAAACCAAAATATCTTTTAGGCCTACAGTTGGCCAGTATATGTCACTAAACTTATTCTTTGACAGTACTGTTGTTTTTTTTTATTTTTTATGCAAGTTAGTGGAGACCTATACATTTGTACAGACATATAGTTGGTTTCAGATACCTAAGGCCTGTGAGCACTGTTTAAGTGCAGTGCATAATTCATTAAAGGGTTTTGTCAACAGATGTGTGTAATACATCTGTCACAGTGGTGACTGCTTGGTCACCCCCTTTTTGTCATTTGTGATAACAAAATAAAAGACCACAATGTATTTGAAAATAAATATTTCTTAATTAGTGTTGAGCGATTTTTATCGACAAAGTTGAAATCGGCACGGTTTTTAGGGAAAATCATTTTTTTCCCATCACCAAAATTTGTTAAAAATCGCGCATAATCTTTTAAAAACGCACCTTTTTCGGCCTTCCTGACATTTTTGGCGGCCAGCCAATCAGCTTACAGAATAGGCAGGGGAAGTGTGTGCGACCATGACTGGGATGTGAAAGGTTTGCGATTGGCGGAAAAAAATCACATGACCCGTTTTTAACATGAACAGCCCTTTCCTGTCTGCCTCATCTCTCTCACGTTTATACTATTGGACTGCGCTTGCTGTCCCAAACACTCACGAAAACATACTATTTTTCAACAGAGAAACCTCAAAATTAGCTTTTAGTTGATTAACATTAAATTTTGGGTAGTTTAATAATTATTTTAAACAGCATCTATCCTATAAATCCGGGGGGGAGGAGCGGGGGGGCCCGTGGCGAACACAACAAGCTCATAAAGGGACACGGGAATAAAGTTCCCCAAAGACCTAGGTAGACATTGCACTGCAATATTTCATTATTAACAGTTTGCTTTTAAAGATTTCCCCTGGATATTGGGCATGTGAACTTATTTTGGGATACACACTTTTTCGTTAACTGCGGGTTCTTTTTAGGTGAAAATCCATTTTTTTATTACATATACATTTCAATAGGTTTTTTTTAAATTTTTCCCCAAATTCCCCTTTTTTTTAATATCCACCTTGCATTTAAAATTTAAAATCCAGCACTTGAAGTCAGCACAGTTGATAGGTGCCAAAAATACCTTGTATCATCAGAATCAAACAGATAGTTTTTTGCACTTTTGCCCTCCAGATTTGTTCATTGAATATTTGCACTTAATCTTTTTCAGCAATTTTATATCACCACAGTAATTGAAAGGGCCAAAAATACCTTGTATCATCCAAAATCTATAACAGATACGTGTTTTTTGACTTTGGGGCTTTTGCATTTTTTTTTTTCATTAAGATAGCGTGCACTTATACTTATACACAATTTTAAATATCACCAAAAATAAATTTGGGAAAGGGGTGCCAAAAATACCTTGATCATCCGAATCATAACAGATGGGTTTTTTTTTTTTGGGCGCATTGCGCTTTGTTCATTCAGATAGCTGCACTTTAACTTATACAAAAATTTATAGTCACCACGGGTAAATTGAAAGGTGCCAAAAAAACCTTGTATCATCCAATCTATAACAATCGTTTTTTTATTTTGGCGTACTGCAGCTTTGTTCATTCAGTAGCTGCACTTATATTTTAACAGAAATTTTTTTAGTCACCACAGTGAATTGAAAGGGTGCAAAATACCTTGTATCATCCGAATCTAAACAGATACTTTTTTTGACTTTGGCGCTTTGCAGCTTGTTCATTCAGATAGCAGCACTCAAAACTTATACAAAAATTTTTATTAGTCACCACAGTAAATTTGAAAGGAACCAAAAACAACTTGTAAAACGAAAACATAACAAACTTTTTTTTTGCCCTTTTTGGCCCATCCAATTTGTTAAATTTGAATCCGCAATTTTTTTTGTTTAAAGGGGGATTTGAAATGCTTTATTTCCGCTGTTAATAATAGACTTTCCAAAACTTTTCCCTACCTTCTCAAAAATTTTTATATTTTTTTAAATGGAGCGAAATTCAGGGGGTAAACAGCAAAAAGGGGGGAGCACATGGGAAAGGTACCAAGAAGGGCCCTTCCATGCTGGCAACAACACCAGCCACGGGTCACGTTTCAGGACCATCAGGGCCCGTCATCGCTGGTCGGGCCCTGTGAATCTCAGTAACGAACACGTCCCAATCTGTTTTTTCGTTTTAATGCAACCGCATCCACATCTTACCTCCTCGTCCCCATTCCCGGGCCCAAAAGTCCCTCATCACATCATCTTCACCCCCCAACAGAAAACGAAGCAGCCCAAATGTCAAATCTTTTACCCACCACGTGGGAAATCCATTTTCTGAAAACCTCTTTGGACAAAAAGCGGATGGGGGCAGAAGGCAGTTAAAAAAAACAAGAGGAAAATTTTGTCTGCTCGACGCCCCTTACTGATGTCATCAGAGGGGGAGAAGGGAAACCGGTCAATCGCAAAAATCCCGGCGTCTACAACGTCTTGCAGTCCCCTTGCTTTAGCCTCAGCTCTGGATGCAGAATGTCAGGACGACCAGTCACCTTGTTAATGATGATGATATGACATTGGGGACCCCTGGGCTTTTCCGCAGAATTTGCTTGTAGCGCTTCATCAGTGGACAGGAGGGAAACGATGGGTAGGGCAATACGGGCCCCCACAAAAAAGGGGGGGGCGGTTTGCAGAAGTCCCTATATGTTTTCCCCCAGCCCGGCACCAAACCCCCCTCCTCACTTATCCCGTCAAAAAGGCCAGACCTCCAAGCCTGGCCTTCTTTGAGAAGCCTCTGATTTCACCCACGATTCAATCCATCTTTTACCCCTATCAAGCAGGGTCCCAGCCTTGATCGTTACAGGAACAATGGAGAAGGATCAAAAGCATGGTATTTTGGGAAATAACAAAAAAAAGGGAAATAAAAACATAGGAATAAACCACATATTTTCCCAAAAAAAAGGATTTAAAGAATTTAGGAAAATGAATTTTATCTTTAAAAAATCAGATAAAGGGGGCAAATATTTTTATTTGACGATGGTTTTTAAATAAAAAGTTTTTTGGGAAACCCAAAAAAAAAAACCTATCGAAATTAGACTCTGACCCCCCGAAAACCTAAAAAAAAAATTAGGAAAGTTTGGAAGAAGGAAAGACTAGGAGTACATCAAAAACAAAAAACATAATTTACATTGAAAAATCCGGTTTCCATATTTTTCGCAACCAAAAAACATAAAACCAATTTTTCCCCCCAAACTACGCCCCAAACTTTTTAAGTAATGGGGCCTTAAGTGAGAACTCAGCATTGGTGATATTGCCCAACCAATTGTTTGAGGTATCCCCGTTATTTGAAGGTACAAATGTCCTCAAAAATTTTTAAAAATTTGATGGTCCCCC
>JAODAL010044352.1:0-7500 GCA_025379985.1 Phyllomedusa bahiana
AGTTTTTTCTCCTAGGGACCGATTTTCCTGCAGACCTCACCAAGCGTGTCCACCCTGCAGTGAGATTTATTGTTTGGGGGAAGATGAGCGTGGAATTGATGATAGATCTGCAGTAGTGCTTGGGTCCACCTCATTTCCCCTCTTATTTAACCCTTTTGTCTTGTTTATCTTTTCCATTTTCTGGAAATATTTATCCATGAGAGTTAGAACACAGAGGATCAGCTATAAAGTCACTGGGAAAAGTAAAGTCAGGCTGACTTTAGTCGGTTTGGTTGTTCAGTCACTAGCAATGTAGAGGTGTTTTTTTTTTTTTTTTTTTTTTTATGTTAGTAGATATTGTTTCCCCGCAGCTATATTGTTGGACAGCAGGTGGCGCTACAACATCACCTATGCAGCTTGAGTGCTCAGACTCTTGATACGGAGCTGTTTTCTGTTGGTAAGAGAAGAGGTCTGCTATAGAAGGTATTATATTGTGTGGTGTACAAGGCTGGAAGATTGTAGAAAATGTCTCTGCCCCCTCAGTAAATGCACTCAGTTACCACTGCCCCGGTGTTATTTTTGCCTGTATAGCTAGGCAGAGCAGGTTCAGGGGCACTAAAGAAGATGGCCGCCACGGTGGTGATAATGGCGCCAAAATTCCCGCCCAGCCAAGGATCAGCCTGTTGCTGCCTTTTGTATCTGTCCCTTGGGGTATTCTCCTCCCCCAGCTCACTCCTGGTCGTCCCTGTGAGGCAGTACCGACCGTACAGGTGTCGCCCAGGTGCCTGCTCGCCTGCGGCCTAGGTGCTCTGGGTGCTGCGTCCCGTTCTCACCGCCGCCTGTGCTGCCTGTGCTTCGCGGGCGCGCCGCCTGGTCACTGCGCTGTCCGTTTTCAGCCCGCCTCGGCTCCGACAGAGCCCGTGAATGCGCCCCTCAGATGAGCTGGACGTGCGCCGGTGCCTCCGCTCTTCTTCTCTCGCGGCTGGTGCCTCCGTCGTGTGTGGGTGTCGGGTCTCCGGAGTGGGTATGCGGGAGCTCCGTCTCTCCGCTCACTCCACCACGGCGCCGGAATCGGAAGTGAACCATCATTTTAGTTGAACTGGACATTGACTATGCCTGTCCTGGACCGCAGTATGACCATTAAACCTGTCTGACCCACATATTAAAAAGTGCTGGGAAAAGGAGTCTTTGAACCACCATTTTAGTTGAACTGGACATATGACTATACCTGTTCTGTACCACAGAATGACCATTAAACTTGTCTCACCCACAGATTAGAAAGTGCCGGGAAAAGGAGTCTTTCAACCACCATTTAAGTTGAACTGGACATTGACTATACTTGTCCTGCGTAACCTACATCTGTTCAAGTCTTCCTGTAACTTCCTTGTACAATTCAGAGGAATATTTGTATCAGCTATTTTGTACATGCAAGTTTTTTAGTAGTTTAATTCTAGAAAACACATATTTAAAACAGGATGGAATCCCACCACATCTTTGTTTCTCTTTTTTTTAAACTGTATTAAATGGGTTGTCTCACTACAGGAATTGCTACCTATTTTAAAGATCTTGCAAAAACAAGTCATTTTGCAATATATGTCCATTAACAGTGTCCTACCTATTCCTGTTTTTACAGCACCATCACCCTTGAGCCACTTTTGACAATTGTGAAGAACAAATGTCTGTTAGAAACCACATTTTTTAGAATAGGACCTGTAGTATAACTGCATTTCACAGAAACATGCCCCCAAAAATTCAAAACATGACCCTTGAGCCACTTTTGACAATTGTGAAGAACAAATGTCTGTTAAAAACCACTTTTTTTAGAATAGGACCTGTAGTATAACTGCATTTCACAGAAACATGCCCCCAAAAATTCAAAACATGACCCTTGAGCCACTTTTATTATATACTCATCATGCAATGCACCTTTATTAATGAACACACAGGTTATACCTTCGCTGCAGGTCCCCACCTGCTATTCAATATGCCTCCAATATTAGTGCTAATGGTATATATACAACGGTATGCTTCCGTAATAAAACGTATACATTTTATTCAAATCTTACATAAAAATTTGAATGTCCAGTGTAAACAGGTTCCACACTTCACTTTCTATATATTATCATTTATCATTCACCTGGTGGTTCATTGGAGTATCTCCTTTACTTTGCGCAGTCGCATGGGAGATTCCGTCCGGAGTGGACTTGTTGCATCCAGCGTCCGTGCTGTGTGAGCCTTCCTCAACACCTCACCTCTCAAACAGCGCTACGTCTCGCGATGTTTCGAGAGCTACACACCCTCTTTGTCAAGCAAAGAGCTGTTTGAGAGGTGAGGTGTTGAGGAAGGCTCACACAGCACGGACGCTGGATGCAACAAGTCCACTCCGGACGGAATCTCCCATGCGACTACACAAAGTAAAGGAGATACTCCAATGAACCACCAGGTGAATGATAAATGATAATATAATATATAGAAAGTGAAGTGTGGAACCTGTTTACACTGGACTTTCAAATTTTTATGTAAGATTTGAATAAAATTTATATGTTTTATTATGGAAGCATACCGTTGTATATATACCATTAGCACTAATATTGGCGGCACCTTGAGCCACTTTTGACAATTGTGAAGAACAAATGTCTGTTAAAAACCACATTTTTTTTTTTTTTTTTTAACTGTGTTTATTTCAGTTTACAATAAACATAAACAGGCATACAACTTCTCTTATTCTATGTTCGGCATTACAACATTGGTGAAGAAACATCTTGCATTTCCTTATTAAATATACATCACATTTGTCATACAGCCTGTTATCAGGTAGTCTCCGTTGGCATCCCAGTCTCCCGGCGGGGGGCTTATGTGTTAACATCTTTTGTTATGGTCCTCAGTATGCGTTGCTTGGATTGTGGGGGTAATGTAGCGCAGTTCGCCTCCCATCCTGCTGTCCACCAGTCTACCTACTGCTATTTCTAGTGTGGTGACCTTCGCATAGGCATTCACTAGGACATTAGAGCTTTTCGCCCTTATCTCTGATGGATTTCTCCGCCAGTGCTAACTATAAATTCTGTCAAGCACATAAGTGAAATCGGTAGTTTTGGCTGTACTCGTCCCGCCGGGTGTACTGGAACACCCCTTCCAGACATTTAGCGATGTTGTGTCCCTAACTCCAAACCCGTAACCATAGTCAACTAGACAGTAACAGTAACAGTTGCTCCTTTTATCCTCCGTAGCCTCTCCCCCTATCCCCCCCCCCTCCCCGCATCTCGACGTCTTCCGGGGGTCCCCTCCCGTTCACTACGAACGAGGGAGACTCTCCGGTATCTCGGAGAGCTCTTGAAATCACTGTGGTGCAATGGTGCAATGCCTTTCTTGGCTAAGCATAAGGGTATAGTTTGAATCTTGAAATCGCCATTAGGTGGCCCCTGGTTAGTGGTATTTAAGTGTTATCCTCAATTTATAGATATTTACATTTCCTCCATAGCTAGGTTGTTATAATCCTGGGTTACGGGTGCAGGATCGGAGGTCTGTAACCTGATAGGCTAATATCCCCCCAGTTGTTGGGACATATACCAGTTCGTTTCCCCAAAACAAGAGTAGAGTTTCAATTTGATAGATAGAGGTAAGGTGTTGATCACCGTTCCCCATAGGGTGAAAAATTTCCCTACTCTCTTTTCCTTTCTCTGCATGGTGTCTATCCAGTCCATTTTCAGTAAATGGAAACATTTCTCAAAGAAAAGGCTCATGGAAGGGCACACCGGTTGGACCCAGACCTGCATTATCACCTTTCGTGCCGCCGCAGATAGCATATGCAGCAATTTTATTTCTGTATTGGAGTGTCTTTGTTCCTCTCTGTTGGTGTAACCAAAAATTGCCCATGGGGGGGATAGGGCAAACTCCGGGACAAGGCGGGTCTGAATATGTTGCGATATTCCCAACCAGAACTCTCGAATTCGTGGGCATGACCATATACAGTGATACATGTCCGCATCTGGCGAGCCAGATTTAAAGCAGGTATTTGCGGCGTATATCCCCATTTTATATCCCTTCCTTGGGGTTAAATATGCATTATGTACCGTCTTGAGTGTTAATTCCATGTATCTATCTGAGGGTAGAAATTTATTGGAGTCCGCTATGGCCTTTAGGATGAGCTCTGGGGTTAGGGCAGAGTCTTGAGTTTCCCATTTAGCTAATTGTGTTTGGGATCCTTCATATTCAAGTGTGTTAACTAGAAATTTGTAGATCATAGGGAGATGCGCATGCCTTGTTGGGGGGTTAATTATGGTACGAGAGAAATGTTGTTCCCATTCTGATTCCGGGAAGTGTTTGACAACTGTGTTGACATATGTTAATGCCTGAATATAATTAAAAAACGGGAACTGTACTTCTGGGTGTCTTGTTGAAAGTGTTTCCAATGGGTAAGGCCTCCTGGTTTGGGGATCTACAAAGTGCTCAATACTCGTTATGCCCTTCTGTTGCCATCTCCTAAACACCCCATGCGGCGTCCCATCTTGGAAGTCTGGGTTCTGTGTGAAAGTTAGGAATCTTGAAATGTTCGGGGATAAGTTACGCAGAGATCTAATTTTCTGCCACGCGCGCCATATAGGCATCAATAGCATATTGTCACGGACATTTATTGGGAGCTTGCCAAATGGGGTGTGCAGGAAGTTCGTTAATGAGAGGTTGGGGAGGAACGACCCATCCAGATAAGGGTATGTAAACGATTCCGTCTGTTGGAACCAGTCGGTGATGTATCGTCCTAATGCTGCTAAATTGTAGCACCTGATGTTGGGGAATCCCAATCCCCCGTTTAGTTTATTCTGTTGCAGGATATGATATGGAATACGAGCCCTTTTGCCTCCCCATATGAATTTTCTATATAGAGCATTAATTAATTTTTCCTCTTTTGGTTTAAGATATATGGGTAACATCTGGAATATATAAAGTAGTTTGGGTATTTCTATTATTTTTAAGAGGTTTGCCTTTCCAATGAAGGATAGTGGGAGATGTTCCCATGCTTTTAAAGTGGTTTGTAAGGCGGAGATATAATTTGTGATGTTAACTATGTAGGTTTGTAGTGGTTGATGTGTGAGTTGGACTCCTAGATATTTGATATTGGATAATTGCCATTTGATTTGGTGCCAGCAATTTGCCCTGTCGGTTGCCCCATCTGTAGAAGTGGTGTCGTACCGAATCAGTTTGCAATTTGGCATGGCCCTGGAGGAAAGTGTTTATTAGCTCTTGAGCTTCTCTGAACTTTTGTCTGGTAAGGTCTGAAGGTGATTGAATGTATGTATTTTGGCAGGTAGTGAAATTAGAATAAATCTCACGAAAGTGTTTATTTGTCTTGGTCCTTTGCATGCTCACATAATTTATAATATATCCACGTAGCACCGCTTTCACGGTTAGCCGTATTAGAGCGGAGTCGTTCTTGTGTATTGCATTGTCTTGTACAAATTGTTTCCATTGTATGGTCAGAAAATTTTTAAAATCGTCTGATTGAAAGAGGTGTTTGGGGAAGGACCATGTTCTAATTTTTTCAGTGGGGATCGCGCTCCTCAAGGTTAGCTGGATGGGAACGTGGTCTGCAATCATAATTGATGTAATTTTGGTGTCTAGAATGTCCGAGTATAGTGAGGTGGACGTTAAAGCTAGGTCTATTCTGGAAAAAGTTTTATGTACTGGTGAGTAGTAGGTATAGGATCTATCTGTGGGGTTCACCATCCGCCAGTGGTCATTTACCCCGAGCTCTGTCACTAGTTGGTAAAAGGCGTGACTCGCCATAGGTGTCCTGTCTGTGTCTGTGCTATGCGACCTGTCTATTGTAGGGTCTGGGGCCACATTGAAATCCCCTAGAACAATTAAATTCGGGTGCTCTCTCTGCAGAAGGAATGTTAGGAGGTCAGAATAAAAATCCCCATTTGGGGAGTTCGGGGCGTATATATTTAATATGGTGTAGATTTTGTTGGCAATCGAGACACGCAGGTAAAAAATCTCCCTTCCTCGTCTACAAATTGTTCCAATGTTTCCTGTACTAGGCCTGTTCGGAAGTATATGGCAACTCCTCGAGTCTTAGATTTAGAATTTTCCACCACAGGGGGGTCCAACCGGTGGGCCAGCTGGGGGATGAAATTCCCAGCCCTCCAATGGGTCTCCTGTAAGCAGATGATGTCTGCCTTCAATCCCTTCAAGTGTCTTAGGACTTTCCTTCTTTTTTCCGGTGTATTGAGACCATCCACATTCCATGATATTACATTGAATGAAGGTGTACCGAGCTCTTCCCTCAATGGGGGTTCTGTCATACTCATCCTGTGTCTCTATGTGGGAGAACACAGGAGGGTCCTATCATAAAGAGATGATGGAACAAGGCGTCCCAGCGAGCGCCCCTTCCATCAGCGGAGTGCGGGGGGGGGGGGGGGTTGGTGAGAGCCAATCGACCCAGAGGAGCAAACTGGGTCATTTTTTCGCCCAATATAGACAAGGGGCTTTCAGCCCTCCAAACACATCCTAGAAAAAATACAAGGTAAACAAATATTTTGTCATGTAAAAGACAACCCATGTGACCTGTGTATTAGCTCCAGGAAGTCGAGGCAAATTTCGCGGCGCGCGTTAACGTGATAAAAGCCTCAAGAGTTCCTTGGTTTTATTTGGCCATTGTGGCTATTTTATAGAACCGTCATATTTGTGAAGATCGGTTAGTTCACCTCCTCTCCCCTCAAGAAACGTTGTGCGGCTGCTTCTGGTGAGTCATAGATAACTTGTCTGCCCTCCTCTAGAACCCTCAGTTTTGCCGGGTATAGCAACTGGAACCTCCTGTTATTTTCATGTAGGAATCTGCAGACCGGATGGAATACTTGTGTCGAAAAGTCTTGGAAGATCAGTATCTTCTCATTGCCCACCCTCAGCTCTCTTTGTTGCCGGTATGCCCTTAGGATTTTTTCCTTTACTGTCCAGTTATGGAATCGAGCTATTACAGGACGGGGTCTGCCGCCTGGATCCATCCTGCCTCCCATTCTGTGGACTCTCTCCACTTGGAGTTGTTCACGGGGTGCCTCGACCTCTAGGGCAGACATCAGGTCGTTAGTGAGAGATTTTGCCAGATTTTCTGAGCTAACTGATTCCGGTATTCCTATGAACTGTAAATTGTTTCTGCGTTCTCTATTCTCTAAGTCCTCTAGTTTTGCTGAGAGGGCGGCGATTGTGGTCTGGTGAGAAGCGTCTGCAGTATCCAGTCTGGCTATGTCTTCTTCTACTGCAGTGGTTCTAGTCTCCAAGTCAGCTATTTTTTGGGAGTTTGTGGATATTTGTGCCAAGGCAGCATTGATTGACACTTGAAGCATATCAAAACGCCTGTCGAAGGCCGGCAGTAGTATTCGTGATACCGCTTGTACCATCGTGTCTATTGATGTCATGTTTTCCATTGCATCCGGTGTGGAAGATGCCGTCAGGCTAGGATGGTCTGGGTTGGATCCCCCTTTTTTTTGTGAGGAGGATGTGTGGGCCATGTTGGGCGGCTGGCTGACTGGT
>JAODAL010044352.1:12500-32941 GCA_025379985.1 Phyllomedusa bahiana
GGGGTTTACAAAATGCCCAGTAGGGGTAGGAATTGATAGTTTTCAAAAAAAAAATATATACAAGTGCGCATAAGCGCCAAACTGAGATTCAACGACGCAAAAAAACTATTTAGAAGTTACCGGATGAGTAATTGTGTTTTTTTCAGCAATGACAAACATCAGAATTTCTACAAGTGGCTATTTGAAAAAAACTAGGCTGCAAACCCCGGCAATTTGCTATTTTAAAATTATAGCTAAAAAAACGGTGTATTTTGCACCCAAAAATACACCGCGGTGACTTTCAAAATTGCTGTATTCAAATTAAAATACAAGGGGCTCTATGAATAAAAAATGGGCTGCACCAAAACAAAAAAAACACCTATTTGAAATATTTTGGAAATAAAAAGGGGCTTTTTTTCAACCCATTAAAAACACCTACGGTGACTACAAAAAATTTCTGTATTCAAATTTAAGGGAAGGTGGCTCTATGAACAAAGCTGGACTGCGCCCAAAGTGAAAAACACTAATTAAATTGTTTAATAATAAAACGTGTTTTTTGCACCATAAATACACCCGTGGTGACTACAAATTGCTGTATTCAAATTTAAGTGCAAGAGGGTCTATGAACAAAACTGGGGCCCCACCAAATTAAAAAAAAACACCATTTTAAATGTATACGGATAAAAAAAAAAGGTTTTTTTGCACCTAAAATACACCTGCAGTGACTACAAAATTGCGTATTCAAATTAAGTGCAAGGGGCTTATAACAAAAAATGGACCCCTACCAAATAAAAAACACCCATTTGAAATGTTACGGGTAAAAAAAGGGTTTTTGCCCTATAAACACCGCGGTGACAGAAAATTCGTATCCCCATTGTAAGTAAAAAAGGTCTTTAACAAAGCTGGGGGTGCATCAAAATGAAAAACACGAATTAAATTTTGTAGGATAATAAACTGGTTTTTGCACCATAAATACACCGCGGTGACTAGAAAAGTTCTTATCCTATTGAAAAACAAAGTGGGGGCTTTTTAACAAAAATGAGCTGCCCAAAGTGAAAAAAAAACCTAATTTAAAAAGTACAATAATAAAAAAGGGAGTTTTGCACCATCAAATACAATCAGTTACTAGAAAAGATCTGTTTCCTAATACGCACAAAATACAACTAAAATTTCACCAAAAACGGGCCAAAAAAATGTTAATAAAAACCCCTTTCAAAGCAGGGTTTAAAGCAAATTGGCAGCACAATTTCCACTCTCCTTTCAAAAAACCTGCCGTCTGCCCCGTCCAGCCCGTCCCGTCGTGTTTGCCCCGTGCCCCCCCCCCCCCCGGGCCCCTCCCCCCGGCGTACAGTGCTAATGCTCCTTTAAAAATTTCAGCCCAATAACTAAAAAACTGAAAATCTCTAATCTACCAATTTAATGTTCACAGCAAAGCACATTGTCTTGTGAAAAAAAGAATATTTTTTTTGAGCTGTTTGAGAGAGACAGAGCCACCCTCCGCTCTTATGATACACAGACACACACTGATCATGAACAGAAGGACGTTTTATGTAAAACGAGGTCATTATTTTTCCACCAACAAACCATACACATCCCCGTCATTCGTCGACAAACCAGCTCACCCTGCTCATTCTCTAAGCTGATTGCTGGCCGCCAAAAAAACAGGAAGCCCGAAAAAGTCGCATATTAATAGATTTTGCAGATTTTAACCTAAATTACTCGTGAACAAAAAAATCCCCCATCAACAAAAAAACCCTATATTCAACTTTGTGATAATAAACGCTCAACACTAATTATTTCGAAGAAATCTGAAAATCGTGTTAGGGGCAGGGGTCCCGGGAAAGGGGAAAAATAAAGGCTAAGTAATAGAAAAAACATGGGGGCAAAATGCAGAGGTGAAGCCTGGGTCCCAAACAATAAATTATCGGAATCAGTTTAAAGTATGGTTAAAGGCATTCAGTCATTTTTCAAAAATTTCCATCAAGTACAAATACAAATCAATTTTTACCTTTCTTCACATATTGTCTCATGCCTTTTTAAAGGTTTCAAACCCCTCATAGTACCTAAATTTGGGCAACGGGGGTGTACACTTAGAAAAATGGGCCCTTTTGACTTGGTGATACTAGCTGTGGATTGAAGCTAAATATTGGACTCTCTTGTTTTTGATTGAGCACAATTTATGTGTGTCCAATATTTCCTATATTAAGTGTTGTACCATTGCATATGGTAACTGGGATTGATTAATTCCCCGAGAAAAAAAAAATAGCATGAAAAAAAATAAAAAAATACAAATAACAACTGTGTCTCTTTATCTATAAATATAACCAATTTTATCTAACCCTCGAAAGCCACTTTAATGACTTCTCATCTTGTAAATATGCTGCTTTTAACTCATATACACAGTCAAGTCACATTATTATGACCACTTCTTATTTTTAACATAGTCTTTATGTAGCTTATGAAGGAAGCCATGTGTCATGAGCTAGTTTGGTGGGTAATGGGATGCAATAGGATGTCTGCATACATATCCTTCATGCTATCATCTCTAAAAACTTTATCAGAGTTGGTTTCATGATAAGGGTGGCAGTATTTCTGAAACTGTGTAGTTTGTTAACTGTTTGTGTGCTGCTGTAGAGAAAGTGTATTGTGAATGGACAAACTGCACCATTGTGGAACTTATGGAGCACCATGTGTCCTGAAGGTGGAACAGCTCAGTGCCAAATATAACTAGGGGCTTCCAAATGTGTGTCCAAAACAACTGCTATGTAAAGCACTCTAAAGAAGACAGATGATCCCTGCACCTATGCCAATAAAGTCAGAAGCATAACTAGAATTTATAGGGCCCCATAGAAAAATTAAGTGGAGTCCGACCATCTAATGACAAACTAATGATAAACTTAAACAGCAGCAAAAGTAGCAATAAATAGCAATAAGTAAAGATATAAATAATGCCGCCATATATCAAGGACCCACATAATAGTGCTGGAGAGCAGAATGCCACCAACTACTTGTATCATACGAAAAGAAACAATGTTCTTTTATCTGAGTGTGCTCCTTCAACCTCTGGGGCCCCATGGCAGTCTATATGGGTGCTATGGCTATAGTTACATTGATGAATAAAGTTGCATCAACAGAAAAGGCTTTAATTTTTTTTTACACTATTGGAATTAGACCTTGGTTGATTGGCAAAATATTGTCTTCTCACAGAGTCACATTTTCTGCTTCATCAAAAGGATAGACATAGGTGTGCCAGGCAAAAAACAACCTAAGACCTTCTTAAGTCACTCCCAGTCCGTCTAGCTGCTGTCCATTCTGCATACAGCAGTTGCTCTCAATGTGGCCATAATAATCAGACTTAACTGTGCATTACTATACATTATTTTTACATTCATATATTACCTCATTTTATACACTATCATACATGCCCCTCTGAAGCAGACAAGGAAGGTTAACATAATAATGTTCTATTGGCACATTGTGACTGAGTAGCTTATACCAATTAATAATTCAGAGAAATATAAATGATTTTACTCATTTGTTTGGAAGCGTTCTGAAAATCACTTTGCAACAGCTGTATCATTTATTTCCTCATGTCAATGACTGTCGTAATCACACAAACTTTGAGTTGGAATTAAATGTCATGCAGAAAATGTATTTCATCTAATAAGCTTGGGAATGGAAATACTTGGCTAAATAACATTCAGTCACAGTGGGGTGGGGTAATGATATGGAGGGGCTGAGAAACGCATGTCATTTTAAACTATTGCAATTGTTACATTAAAGCCATGGAACAAGCATGATTTAGGGGTTCCTAGGGTATAAAAGATGTGCTTGGAAATATAAAATGATTGAACAATGTATAAAATGTGAGAGGAGCAATTCAATAATTAGAACATATTTATTTTCTTGTCTGTGTAGATATTTAACAGCTCAAACCTCAAGGCAAAGAGAACTGCCAAATTTCTGTAAACATATTTTATTTGCTTCGCATTCTGTTTACCAATGCCAGCAGCAGATTCTGAATCAGATACTGTTGTAAAGCGATTCATTTTTCTGTTGACAACTCAGGAGGATGCTATTTCTGGATTCTGTTTGGAGTGCTTCCATAATGAGTCCTATTGGACAAGTTGTACAGTCTTCCTGACAATTTATCTTTGAGGCGAGGGAGTTGGTATGGCAACATTAATTAATATGCCACAAAGTGAATGCTAAGCTAAAATGCAGAAAAACAAAAACACTCTTTTAATTGTTTTAATCTAAAAGGCTTACTTTCCTTGACATCAGTGCTGGTGAGTGATAGATTGCACTGTTTTCACAGTTGGACATATAAAACAAAATTCATATGCAGATTAATTATCAGAATCAACATCACATATAATTCTGTCAGATCAAATATTTACAGATATATTGCATGATATATGTGGCTAATACATTTTTCAACAAATCTATTTGTATCTACAAATGTAGATCATGTTGATTGCTTCAGAAGACTGAATTATCTAGTACTGGATTGTTTATGCTTCATTAAATTTGCTTCATTCATTGAAGTGTTTATAAATAAAAGTATTGTTTTCATATTGAAATCATTCACTTATTATGTCATTCATTTGCCCTTGTCCTTTAGAATAAGAAAAGAATCTAAATACATGAATTTTCTTCACTATTTCATGGGTCTTTGTATGCATCAGAGTTAAATCTATGTTCATATCTTATTTTTGTCTGTTTAATGTATAAAATACTGACAAAGTATGCACCAGACAAGTCCACAGGTTATATTGGGCCAACATATGTTAAAAGAGTTTTCTGCTATGCAATACAAGGTGTTCCAAGAAAAAAAAATGCAAATCACATGGTAAACTCTTATGTTTTAATAACTTTATGATGTACAATTGTATTTGTTTAGTGTAGCATGCATAAGCCATAGATAACAAGAAAAAAAGTTGTTTAACACAAGTTTTTAACTAGACTGTGCAGGATGAAGTAACACAGTATAGACATAGGCAAAAGGGACAAACTTTTAGCATGTTTGGCTCTTTATTCTTTTAGAGCTGAAAAGTCATCACAAACAGGCTGTAGACCTCCTCCCCACCTCTTAGTTACATTATTTTCTGGAAATTCTAAATAACAGCCTATAGGTAAGTAAAGGTGTACCTCCAATTATAACACAACGTTCCATAAATCAAAAGAACAGGCAAAAATAAGAAGCTTTGGAATAATTCTTATAACATAAAAATGTTTTCTTCTTTTCTCACAATTTTTCTCCCGTTTCCTGCTTTCTTGTTGTGTACCTAGTCAAAATCAAAAGAATCGTTTGAAGGAACATCAGCTTCAATGAAAGGTCAGGTTAGAGCTGCCCACAGAAGTCTTTTAAGAGGAGAAAAGGCAGAAAGACACACAGAAAAGGTGATAAATTAATAGTAATTGCCTTATCTCTGGACTCATAGCTATAATGCTCATTACTGCTGTCTAATGTCCTTTATGCTGCTGCTTGTTTGTGCGAAAGTCTCCTGTTTTTACTTTCACTTCCTGACCCTTCTTTTTCTTTCGATTCTATGGGCAGCTCTAACCTGAACTCTTCCTGATCAGGCTGTTCATGGTTCTGTGGTAGTGATTAGTGTATTAGCTCCATACTGAAAGGTCTGCTAATCACTCTGAATTGAGAGCAGAAGATGTTTATCTAAAGTCCAGAGAAGCTCCAGAGTGAAACAAAAGTAATTAGTCTCCTTTGTTTATTAGATCAGATAACACTCAAGCTCTCAAGTTGCTGGCAGTTCTGTGTGTCAACCTGTGTGATGACACGAACCAAAGTAGTCTTCAGCAGCACAACCTAAACATCAGTATAAGAATGCAAAGACTTCAATCCTTGAATCGATGGGGCCAGAAATATCCAAAAAAGAAGAGTTTAAGAAGACAACATTCAGCAGGTTTTCAAAGCTCAAAAAACAACTTTTATTCCTGCACAACATGGGAAAAAATGCATGCAATGTTTCAACCCAAAAATGTGTCTTGTCAAGCATATGCTGCGTAGTTTTTCATCTTTTTCTTTCTTTTGTCTTTCGTTGCTTATACAAGTTATAGCTATTAAACTGCAATTACCATATCTATAGCATGTTTGCCATGCCCCGGGTGATGAACCCACCCATTGTTCCCTAGTGGCAGGAAGTGAGAAAAGGCACAAATTAGAGCACAAAAATGGCATGTTCCGCAATATTTTTAAAACATAAAGGTGGCACAAATGTGGTGTAGTTCATTTATAATAGACTGACCTATAAGTATAATACATCATGATATCTTACTTTCATAACAGTCACCCTTTTATAGAGTCAATAGCTGTTTTTAGCAGTATCCCAAGTAGATATAATATTTGTTATATTTTGTACTTTATATGATATCTTAATTTTGACTGTGTTAGCTAGCTACCCAGTTGTTTTATTACCGACACAAATATGTCAATGTACTTAGATTAAGGAATTTACAACTTTTAAAATTGTAGCGCACCTCCAATTCTAAAACAATTTTCTTTTTTTTTTTTTTAAACATGAAGTTTTATTGATTTTCAATATATAATAAACCAAATAAGCATGGTCCAGTACAGATGTAGAATATATGTTAGTATACATGCTTAAACAGAAAAATACATTAACAATCAAAATATTAGCAGAAACAAAACATAAAAAATAAAAAGGAAGTTACCACAGTCACCACTACATAAATTGTGAATAATAGAATCACATAATATTATCCATATTGTAAATGTCGTACAATAATTAAACAGAGTACTATTATGCCATGCCCTAATAAAGAATCACGTTCCATATCGTATCGGGAGGAACAGGTTTAGGAGAACAAAAACAGAAGGAAAACAGCCCCAATGTTAACAAATATTTCTATAATAAACTTTAAAATGCCTCAAAGAAACGTGACTCTGTCCACACCTTCCACTCCTCTCTAACCCTGGAAACTCTATGCGGAAGAATTACAAGGGAGGTTTCTCATTGGTATTGGTAATTGATTCTGTGAAGAATTTCGTTTATAGACAAAGGGGAGGGAGACTTCCAGTGCCTGGCAATAGTCCATCTGTTGGCAATAAGAATATGATGAAAAACTGTTCTAAATGGAGTTGGGAAATCTAATAAGTAGATATCTAAAAGTGCTAAAGCTGGAGTTAAATCTACTTTAATAGAGAACAGTTTAGACACCAAGGGCGACATGTATGAAGCTCGCCACGTCGAGGCACACCTTTCCGCCAGTTTTCCAGCGAAATTTATGCCTGATTTATGTCGGCGCTGGGGCGCGCTCATACATACTATGTAAATTCCGCCTCGCCAGTGTGTGAGGCGCAGTGCGGGACTGCACTTCACATGTATTCCGATTCGAGACAGGCTGGAAATGAGCGAGAAATCATTAAAGATGTCCGTGCGGAGTATGAATCAAAAAATCGCCTTTATAAAGGCGTAAAACATTATCAGAAAAAGAGCTCAAACCATTTAAAAAATACAAAAATAAAATCACTTTCAAATATCCAGAACGGCGCTACATCGGGAATTTGGATATTTGAAATTGCCAGGAAATACAGTAATTCAAATTCTGTAAGCTATTCTCATTGGTCAGCAGAAACAAGCCAATCAGAATAGGAGCGACAGTGAAACATTAAAACCTATGGAGAAGTTTGGGCCAATCAAAATCAAAGGCGGGACAGTTCAAAATACAGTAAAAATACAGAAAAGAGCTGATTGGCTGAGCTAGCGGGGGCTTGGCTATCCCAGCCAATCAGAGCGCAAGCTACTTCTCCCATTGTAGTCTATGGAGAGATCAGCGCAATGCAATCTCGGCTCTCAGCGCCGTGTGGCATGGAGTATGAATAAAAAAATCATTTTTATTAAGTGTAAAACATTATCAGATAAAGCGCTGAAACCTTCTCTAAAAATAAATCAGTTAAATCCCTAACAATACGTTTGTCGCCGAGACCGGCGCTACATAAGGAATTACAATATAGAGAATTGCCGGGAAATACAGTAATTCAAATTGTTTAAGCTCTTCTGATTGGTCGGCATAAACCAGCCAATCAGAACAGGAGCGACAGTGGCCCATTCTAACCTATGGAGGAGTATTGACCAATCAGAATAGGAGCGACAGGGACCCATTCTAACCTATGGACAAATATTGACCAATCATATTCAAAGGCAGGACAGTTCAAAATACAGTAAAAAGGCAGAAAAGAGCTGATTGGTTGAGCTAGCGGGGGCTCGTCTTACTTAGCCAATCAGAGCGCGAGCTACTTTCTCATAGAGTTCTATGGGAAAAGAAATGCAGAGTGAGCTCTGTTTGTGATTGGCTAATTTAAAAGAGGCGCGGTTATTTGGACCAATGGGAGAGCGAGCGACGCTCTTATGGGTATTCTAATGCAATTTGGAATAAAACTGTACATGGTCGAAATCAAATGATAAGTATATAAAATGAACAATAATATTAGGGTAAAGAAAAAAAAATATTAATTCAATAAATTCATGTTTATTTCTTTATTTTCGTTAGCCAAGGATCAATAGTATGGGTGTAACGAAAATAAAGAAATAAACATGATTTTATTGCATTATTTTTTTTTTCGTAACCCCAATATTATTGTTCATTTTATATACAAAAAAAAAAAAAAAAACTCACAGACATAAATCTAATTTTACCTATTTGGGTTAAATTTGTAGCAAAATTCACAGTGAAGAAAAAAACCCAATTAAAAAATAACTTTTACTTGATATACATTAAAAGAGTGCCCTTCCAAAATGGAGGACCCACAGCAAAAAACACCAAAATTTGTTCTCCTAGAGAGGGAGAGATGCTAGTTCCTCTAAATCTAGATATCCAATAAAGTAGTACTGACCCCAAGGGTGAAAATCGCCCCCTTCGGTGGAGTAGTCGCACCAACAGGAGCGGCCCCACCTATTGAGAGCGCACCCTAGGTCAGACACCCCCATTGAAGCAATTCCTAAATGGATATCAGCAAAACTCCCATATGTGCTATAGACACTCCAGGAGAAACAATTCTATCCACATAAAATCATTCTTTTAGTCAAAAGCACAAAAAGAAAAAAAAACAAAACAAAAAACAAACGTTCTGTTGTGTCATTGATTCAAAACCCGTGTGATTTCTAAGTGAACCTGATACAACAGAAAAAAGGCTAATTGAAGCTCAAAGGGTGTTTTCTGACTGTAACTTGATAATACTGAGTATATTAGTTTAAAAACACTACTTAATGATTTATTTACGGTATATCTCTATAATTATGTACTGGGTATAGCCGTATATCTATTGTTTATGACAAAGGTGATTCAACCGTACTTTCTATATCTATATAATATCCTATCTTTATAATTATGTATTGAGCATAGCCGTATATCTATTGTTTATGACAAAGGTGATTCAACCGTATTTCCTATATCTATATAATATCCTAAAAGTATGAAGGTTCACTTTGGTGATTGTGCCAGTGTTGGTTTATTGGGACAGGACTGTCCACCAACACCTCTATTTTTATATTTGATTATCTGATAAAGAGCCTCAGGTGGCGATACTTCATGCTTCCCTTTTTATGGGGAGCATGGTTGCATGGCAGTATCGTCCACACTGAGGCATCAGACACATCATGAATCTGTATCTTATTGGATTATCTTGACGGCATTACCACCATTAAGGACATCATTGCTAAGTATTTTTATCCATTAGTCTATGTATGCTGTGATTTTAGTCTTGTGGCTAAATGTTCTTTTGTTACCCCTGATGAACCCTATATGATCGTTTTGGGGGAAACGCGTCGGGTCTTGAACAAATCACACGGGTTTTGAATCAATGACACAACAGAACGTTTGTTTTTTTGTTTTGTTTTTTTCTTTTTGTGCTTTTGACTAAAAGAATGATTTTATGTGGATAGAATTGTCTCTCCTAGAGTGTCTATAGCACATATGGGAGTTTTGCTGATATCCATTTAGGAATTGCTTCAATGGGGGTGTCTGACCTAGGGTGCGCTCTCAATAGGTGGGGCCGCTCCTGTTGGGGCGACTACTCCGCCGAAGGGGGCGATTTTCACCCTTGGGGTCAGTACTACTTTATTGGATATCTAGATTTAGAGGAACTAGCATCTCTCCCTCTCTAGGAGAACAAATTTTGGTGTTTTTGCTGTGGGTCCTCTATTTTGGAAGGGCACTCTTTTAATGTATATCAAGTAAAAGTTATTTTTTAATTGGGTTTTTTTCTTCACTGTGAATTTTTTTCATTTTATATACACATCGGGACAACTTCTGTAGTCTTATCATTTGATTTTGCCCATGTACAGTTTTATTCCAGATTGCATTAGAAAACCCATAAGAGCGTCGCTCGCTCTCCCATTGGTCCAAATAACCGCGCCTCTTTTAACTTAGCCAATCACAAACAGAGCTCGCTCTGCATTTCTTTTCCCATAAAACTCTATGAGAAAGTAGCTTGCGCTCTGATTGGCCGGGATAGCCAAGCCCCCGCTAGCTCAACCAATCAGCTCTTTTCTGCATTTTGACTGTATTTTGAACTGTCCCGCCTTTGAATATGATTGGTTAATATTTGTCCTTAGGTTATAATGGGTCCCTGTCGCTCCTATTCTGATTGGTCAATACTCCTTCATAGGTTAGAATGGGCCACTCTCGCTTCTATTCTGATTGGCTGGTTTTTGCCGACCAATGAGAAGAGCTTAAACAATTTGAATTACTGTATTTCCTGGCAATTCTCTATATTGCAATTCCTTATGTAGTGCCGGTCTCGGCGACAAACGCGTTGTTAGGGATTTAACTGATTTATTTTTAGAAAAGGTTTCAGCTCTTTATCTGATAATGTTTTACACTTAATAAAAAATATTTTTTTAATCATACTCCATGCCGCACGGCGCTGAGAGCCGAGATTGCATTGCGCCGATCTCTCCATAGACTACAATGGGAGAAGTAGCTCACGGTCTGATTGGCTGGGATAGCCAAGCCCCCGCTAGCTCAACCAATCAGCTCTTTTCTGCCTTTTTACTGTATTTTGTACTGTCCCGCCTTTGATTTTGATTGGTTCTAACTTCTCCATAGGTTATAATGGGTCTCTGTCGCTCCTATTCTGATTGGTCAATAGTTCTCCATAGGTTTTAATGGGACACTGTCGCTCCTATTCTGATTGGTTGGTTTATGCTGACCAATGAGAAACGCTTACAGAATTTGAATTACTGTATTTCCCGGCAATTTCGAATATCCCAATTCCCGATGTAGCGCCGGTCTCGGCGACAAACGCGTTGTTAGTGATTTTATTTATGTATGTTTATAGAAGGTTTCAGCTCTTTTTCAGAGAATATTTTACACTTAATAAAAATGATTTTTTTAATCATACTCCATGCCGATCTCTGCATTCACTACAATGGGACAAGTAGCTCGCGCTCTGATTGGCTGGGATAGCCAAGCCCCCACTAGCTCAACCAATCAGCTCTTTTCTGCATGTATACTGTATTTTGAACTGTCCCGCCTTTGAATTTGATTGGTCCAAACTTCTCCCTACGTTTTAATGGTTCACTGTCGCTCCTATTCTGATTGGCTGGTTTATACCGACCAATGCGAAGCGCTTTCAGAATTTTAATTACTGTATTTCCCGGCAATTTCCAAGATCCTGATTCCTGATGTTGTGCCATTCTAGATTTTTGGAAAGTGATTTTATTTATGTATTTTTTATTTTTGAAGGTTTGAGCTCTTTTTCTGATAATGTTTTACGCCTTTATAAACGCGATTTTCTTTGAATCATACTCCATGCCGCACGGTACTGAGCGCCGAGATTTCTCTTGCGATCTTCTATATGTTTCCTCATGTTCCGTTCTCGCTTCACTTCGCCTCCGCCGGAGCATTTAGACCAGAATCAACCAGGTCTGACTGTCGGAGCTGCCGAGCACTGCAATGCGCCGCACTTTGCCGACCCGCGATCGTACATGCCTCGGAGTTTTCGAGCGCGCCGCGTCCCGCCCCGGAACGCCTACACCGCGCCCACACTGCGCCCATTGCACGCCCCTTCATGCGGGACGCAGCTGAAAGTGGCAAACGCTGCGCCTAACATCGCATCTCTGCGTCCGACAGCAGATTCAGGCCGGGGAGGCGCCGGTTACGCAAAAAAACAGGCGAAAAGCCCGTTCATACATGTCGACCCAAGTCTTTGATTTGAATCCAAAGTGCAGTAGTGGATGGGCAATGCCACTACATATGAAGCAGTGTTCCCACTGAACCGAATCCTCTCCAACATAATGCCGAGCCAGCGGAAGAAAAGTGGGCTGTTTGATTAGGTGTTAAATACCATCTAAGGTGTAATTTTTTCATGAGTTCTAGATGGTTTATGCATCTAGAGAACTTACTGGAAACCATTGATGCTAACATCCAAGTATCATGAGAAAATTTGCATGCCAAATCCCTTTCCCATTTGACAATATAGTTTGGTTTAGTCTGATCATCTATTTTAAGAAATAAAGCATAGGTAATCGATAAACCTCTCACAAAGTTCTTTTTCCCTAGCAAAAAGTTAAAATATGGTGAGATTAGCAAAGGTTTGATCAGCCAGGATTGGTCTTGTAATATATGTTCAATTTGTAAGTACTTAAAAAAATTCGTACGGTCTAACTCAATGAATGTTTTAAGGAGGTTATTCTCAAATAGGTGATCAATTGTTACAACTCCTTGAGCTATCCAATTGGTCAGGGAAAGGTATTGAAAGGCTAATTGGAGGATGGATAAGAGACAATCTTTTTTAGAGAATACACCCAGTTTTTCGTTTTAACAAGCTTAGACCATACCCGAATGGCATGTTGAATGGAAGGGATAGATGGTAACAAAAACTTAAAGCCCATTAAGCTAGCAAGTAATACATTTTTAAGTGTAAAGGGAGCCACCAAGGAGTTCTCAATCTGTGACCAGTGATGGGTGGTAGGAGACCTCCACCAAGAATGCAAGGGTTCTAGAATCGAAGCCACATTATAAAGTACCAGGTTAGGGACTGACATACCTCCACTCTTAATATTAAGAAATACATATTGCTTCCCACATCTTGGCTTTTTCGAACCCCAGACAAACTGCATAATCAGAGATTGGAGTTTGTTAAGTAACCCACTAGGAAAAAAATATGGAAGGGATCTAGAAATGTACAGAAATCTGGGGAGAAATGTCATTTTAGTGAGGTTTATCCATGCTATCCACGATAAAGGTAGTTGGGTTAAACGATTAATTTATGTTGACAGGGAATCGTAAAGGTGGTCTAGGTTAATGTGTATGGTGCGTTCTAAGGAAGGTTTAATCTTAATACCCAAGTAATTAAGGTGTGCTTCTTACCAGATAAACCCTAACCTAGATAGGCTAGTCCTTTGGGAAGGTGAGATATGTAGTGGGAGTATATGAGATTTGTTCATATTTAGTTTACAATATGAGACCATGGAGTATAGGTCAAGGAGGTGGAGAAGAGCCTCTAGAGATTTCTCCGGGATTTGGCAGATAATTAGTATGTCGTCAGCAAATAGACTTATTTTGTGTTCTAATCTGTTGATGGAGATAACGATATAGAGATTGTCTGTCTGATGAGCTCTCCAAGAGGTTCCACACACATGCTGAATATCAGTGGGGAAAGCGGACAACCTTGCTGTGTACCATTAGTGACAGGGAATGTATCCGACAGAAAGCCTTAAGCAAGGACCCTAGCAGAGGGCGATTAGTAAAGTGAGGAGATAGCATGAAGTATGGGGCCTTTGAATCCAAACTTTAGTAAGACTTCCCTAAAGTAATCCCAATTGAGCCTGTCAAAGGCTTTCTCTGCATCTAATGAAAGCAGGGCTGAGGGGATTTTATCTAAATTACCATATGAATAACGTCAAGAACTCTTCTAATACCGTCACGGGTTTGTTGGCCCTTAACAAATTATACTTGATCTTTGTTAATTAATAAGGGTAAGATATTGCTAAGTCTATTTGCTAAAATTTTAGAAAATAGTTTTATGTCACAATTTAATAATGAAATGTGCCTATAATTTGTGACCTGATCTGGGGCTTTTCCTCGTTTGGGCATTGTGGTCACTACTGCGCACTCAATTCTGGAGTGCTTGCATTGCAAGTGTGAATAAAAAGTAAATTCCCTTTCCTCTGCATGTTGGTATCTCCAAGGATTGTGTAAGTTTTCCTGTAATATGAAATTTTTAAGCTCAGGAGTGTAATGAGAACTACTCCTTGATCTATCTAAAGCTTTGTCAATTACTACGTTGTAGTCACCGCACACAACCGATTTACCGCTTAACATTTTCTTTTCTTTAATGATTGTTTTAGTAACAAAGGAGAGCTGCCGAATATTGGGAGCATATAGGTTAAGGGTAGTATATGGGACATTTTTGAGGGAACATTGTATAACAATGAACCTGCCTTTGGGGTCAATGACGGAGTCAAAGATTTGAAATGCAATTGAACTCTTAACAAAAATTGCTACCCTAGCTTTCTTTATTATTATTATTATTATTATTATTATTATTTATTTTTGAGCGCCCTTGGTTCCAGAGCGCTGTACTTTCGGGTTTCGTACATCACATAGGTCAAACAAGTCCAAAGGTGACAAATTAATAACTAACAACTGGTACAAAAGGATAGAGGACCCTGCCCGTGAGGGCTTACAATCTGCAAGGAAGGTTGGAAGAGACAGAAGGTGAGGGGCAGACATGTTTGTGGAGGGTGTAGTGACAGCAAAGTTGTTGTTGGTTATAGGTAGAGATGGGCGAATTTCTCAAAAATTCGGTTCGCCGACTTCGCAGAATTTTCTGAAAAAATTGTTTCGGTCCGAATTACTTCGGGACAAATTGCGTTAAAAAACAGCTATTTCCAGGCTGCACAGAGCCTGTAGGGTGCTGTAGAACATTGTGCCATACTTAAATATGCAGAGGGAGCTTGATTTGGTCTTCATACAATGCTGTGTTTTAGTATGAAACGCACATGACTGCCGCCGCTATTAGAATCGCTTCACTATAAAAATCTCTGGGCACTTAAGAGGGTGAAACTGACCAAAAACTGAAGCGGGAATGCAGCCTGATAAAGTCATGGCAGTGCCAGCTGGAAAAAAACATGCTGAGTGCCAAGGTGGCAACATCAGTAGGCCACAGAGTGGACAGTGACGATGTGGGGGTGACGAAGCAGCCACAGCACCCCCCAGCATGGGGCAGAGAGTGGCACAAAGACAATTGGGGTGTTAAAAAAAAAGGAGTAGGCCCAGATGGACAAGAAGAGTGTGGAGGGCACGGCTGCAGCCCCCGCACAAAGAGGTCAACAGTGGCACAATGACCAAAATCTGAACGGGATGCACCTGATAAAGTCATGGCAGTGCCAGCTGGACACAAGACAACATGTGGAGGTGACGGCAAGGTGCAACATACAGTAGGCAAGAGTGGCTACAGTGACAGAGTGTGGAGGTCACGGAAGCAGCCACAGCAAGCCACAGCAGCATGAGGTCAGAGAGTGCACAATGACATCTGGAGGTGGAAAAACAGGAGTAGGCCACGAGTGGCACAATGACACGAGTGTGGAGGGCACGGCTGCAGCCACAGCAGCAGCATGAGGTCAGACAGTGGCACAATGACATTCTGGAGGTGGCAAAAACAGTATTAGGCCACAGAGTGGCACAATGACACAGTTGGAGGGCACGGCAGTAGCCACAGCAGCAGCATGAGGTCAGACAGTGCCACAATGACATTCTGGAGGTGGCAATAACAGGAGTAGGCCACAGAGTGGCACAATGACACAGTGTGGAGGTGACGGCAGGAGCAACAGCATGAGGCCACAGAGTGGCACAATGACAGAGTGTAGAGGTCACGGCAGCAGCATCAGCAGTAGCATGATGTCAGAGAGTGGCACAATGACAGGGTTTGGAGGTGACCGCAGCAGCAACAACAGCAGCAGCAGCAGCATGAGGTCAGAGAGGGCCTGCAGCTTTATTAAAATGAATATATTTATTAGATATAAAGGAGAAGTGGTTTATGGGAAGAGACTAAGACAATAGTGTACAGTACAAAGGAGTATGTATTCCCAATGAATATGCATAGTTTTATTAAAATGAATATATATATATTAGATACAGAGGAGAAGTGGTTTATGGGAAGAGACTAAGACAATACGGTACAGTACAGAGGAGTATGTATTCCCAATGAATATGCATGTTAGACATGGAGGAGAAGTGGTTAATGGGAGGTGATAAAGCTGGTAGTGTGCTGTGGAATGTAATTCCTATTCTGCTTAGTCCGTTTTAGGTGAGCCACGCAGAAGCTATAATATGAGAGAAATTGGACGGAAGTCCATCACAGCCAGGGCAGATATCTCCATTGAGAATGTATTCCCAATGAATATGCATAGTTTTATTAAAATGAATATGTATATTAGATACAGAGGAGAAGTGGTTTATGGGAAGAGACTAAGACAATAGTGTACAGTACAAAGGAGTATGTATTCCCAATGAATATGCATGTTAGACATGGAGGAGAAGGGGTTCATGGGAGGTGATAAAGCTGGTAGTTGCTGAGGAATGTAATTCCTATTCTACTTAGTCCGTTTTAGGTGAGCCACGCAGATGCTATAATATGAGAGAAATTGGACGGACGTCCATCACAGCCAGGGCAGATATCTCCATTGATACAGTACACGGGGCGTGCAGTATGGTAAGTTAGGGCTCAAGCATGCTATGGAGAGGGTGAACTTGTATGAGAAATGTTGTTTATGGGAGCATGGTGACAGCGGCAGCAGCTGCACATAGTATCAGTGTGCGTGCAGGAAAGTGGAAGGGGGAGTGGGTTTTGTGGATTCTCTGATGGCTAGTTGCTGAGCACCTGAATAGGGTGTGTACCTAATATGATATAACAGGAAGTGAGCTTAGATCACATGGGACCGGACCTCTAAACCCTGATGAAGCCAGTTTAGCTGGTGAAACATGTTGGAGAGGCCAGGCATGACGTTTTAAATTGTGATTTCTCACCTCTGTCTACAAGTGTTACACGCTGCAGAGGGTATCAGAAGGAACACCTTATATGTTTTATGTACATTAGTTTGGGGATGACTGCCCAAGTAGGATGCTTAGGTTCCCTGATTGTAGTTAGTAAATTACTGAATATATAAGGTTTTCCTGTTAATAGGTGGGGTTCCACCAGCCTTGATAATAGAAGGGGAACTATTCCTTCAGAAGTAGAGAGGGATATATTGAGAGGTTAGAAATCAGGTTTCTAAATAGTGCGTATACAGGTTAAGTGTTATACATAATAAAAGTTATGTTTTAGTGTTTATAGATAGAGAACTGATAGAGTTTAAGTTTGCCTATGGCAAAATAGTAAATATAGTGAGGTCAGAGACACAATGACACAATGTGGAGGTGATGGCATCAACAGCAGCATGAGGTCATAGAGTGGCACAATGACAGAGTGTCGAGGGGGGTGGCAATACCAGTCCCTGGTAAAGATGGTGGTAGGCAGATGGAGAAACTGGCAGAAGATGTGTGGCATCAGGCGGATGGCGGCATCAGAATAGTGGCTGAGGCAATGCGTCCTTTTTTGATACAATGCGCCCTTTTTTGATACAATGCCCCCTTTTTTGATACAATGCCCTTTTTTCATACAATGCCCTCTTTTTTGATACGATGTGCCATGTTAGGCACATTAATTTTTCTATGCAAGGTATACCTGACGCCAATTTTTAAAAAGTATCCGACTTTCAGGCACACTTTACACTGATTTACACTGATTTAATGCGCCTAAAACTGGCATAGATACGGCACTTTTCGGACATGTAGCCCTTAATAAACCCTTGGATCTAAATTGCTCAAAAGAAATGAGCAGCCAAAAATTAAGTGGTATTTGGATTGTAAAAACGCTGTTTCTTTAACTGAAAACAACAGCAACAACAGGCTTAAATAACCCTTGGATATTCAATGTGCTCAAGAACTGATCAGTTAGCATTAAAATGTATATGCAGCCGAATTTGACGCACACTGGACTTCAATTCCAATACCCGACAAAATCAAAATATAAAAACATCTCTGGACAAGCGTGACAACCCCCAAAAAATCGCGTATAAAATAATTTCTTTAGTGGGAATTTCAGCTGCAGCAGCAGCTTCGCTACACACACAGTGGGGGGGATGTGTATTTGCCAGCGTCGCGTGGGGGATTTTTTAGTGGGTGAGTCACAGAATCCCCCGGCCCTTGTTTGGGGTTTCACTCTGCACATGTCTTGAGGGTACCCCTTTTTTCCTCCCAAGTTTTGAAACGTCATGTGCCGCAGCCATTTATCAATTAAAAAAACGCTTCATTCCCCGAATCACCCAAACTTGACTTCTTTCAGAATGAAGTTTTCCGAAATTCTAAAACGAATTCCACTTGTTAGAATCGATTTGCCCATCCTAATTATAGGCAATCTGAAGGATTTGGTTTTTCGGTTACTTTTAAGGCTCTTTAAGTGGGGGGGGGTTGAGGTTTTGGGGGAGTGATTCCAAGTAAGGGGAAGCAGGGGGGAAAAAGTCTTGGAGACGGTTTGTGAGGAGTTGACAGGAGAGAGCAAGAAGAAGGTCCTGTGAGGACAGAGATTGTGTGGGGAGAGATTCTTAAATTTAAAGGGAAGATGTATGGAGGGGAGGGGTTTTGGAGACCTTGTGGGTAAAGGGTTACTAACTTAACGGGATTCGCTGGGCAATGAAGAGTTTTGGAGAGGGGAGGGGCAAGGAGAAGTGAGGAGAGGGGTGAATCAGAGGGCATCAGAGTTAAAGGTGGATGGAGGGAACGAGGGTGCAGCTGGGGGGGCCCACAGAGAAAATGTTGGCAAAACTAGTCATGAAAAACGGGGCATGGCCCAGCATTTTTGTGCTTTCGAATTTAAGGAAAGGGAATAGGGGAGAATTTTTTAGGGGGAGAGGCAGGAGGGGTAGGGTTTGGATACCCGGTTTTGAAGGACAGTTGGGAGCCAAGGTATCCAAGGGGCAGGCCTTTGGAGCATGAGAGAGTGTAGCCATTGACTGTGAAAGAGAGATCAGGTGGGGGGGATAGATGGGACGGTGGAAAGATGATAAATTCATTTTATCCATGTTTTGCTTAGGGGACGTGAGGAGAAAGAAGGAGGAAAAATTTGGAAAAAGTCGATAGTCGGGGTCCGGGAGAGTAGAGAGGTAATATTTGGGCCAGAGTTTAGACGGGTATATCAGCATACGTTTTGGGTTTTAAAACCATGCGATGCTATTTGTTGACCCAGCCAAGAGTGTAGATAGAAAAGAGTAGTGGGGCCCCGGACAATCCCCGGGGGGCAAACAGAGACGGGCGAAGGGGGGGTTTCTGCTTGAGGAGAGAAGCAAAGTAGATCTGAGGTACAGGTATCCAAGAAAGGGCCAAGATGCCGAGGGAGGAAGGTTGTGGGGGATGAGTGGGTTTGACAGTGTCAAAGTCGGGGACAGGGCTAGGAGGAGAAGCACAGAGTAGTGACTAGGCTTTGGCAGTTGCTAGGTCATTGGTGACTTTGGTTAGGGCGGTTTCTGTAGAGTGCTGGGTTGGAAACCCGATTGCAAGGGGCAAGGAGAGAGTTGTTGGGGAGAGAGAGAAAAAATTAAGAAAACATGCTGTTCGAGGATTTTTAGGCAATGGAGCAGTGAGATGGGGCAATAGTTGGACAGACAACTAGGATGGTTGCCTATAAACAGAGTTAATCATTAGGTCTTGATCTTGAGTGGCGGGTGTTCTCGGACCATAGCGGTGTAATGATTTCTGGTCTATTGTCCCTTTTCTTTGAAGACGAGTTAGCAGGAGTAGAAATCAAACCCCACAAAAGCAAAGTGTCCCGTACATCAGAAAGGGTTAACAACACTGGGATAAATCTTTGGTGATTATGAGTTTAACAGGGAATCCCCAATGATAGGTAATATTGTTTTCCCATAGGATTTTTGTTAGTGGCGCAAACTCTTTTCTTTTTAACATCGTCCGGCCCGGGGATCTGGTTTTAAAATTTAATGCCTTACATCTTTCACTCAACTCCAAGGTGCTTCTGATGGTTTTGAGGAATTTTTCTTTGGTTCTGAAAAAGTGGATTCTCGCAATCACATCTCTAGGTAGGGAAAAAGAGAGATGTTTAGGTTTTGTGAGTCTATGAATGTGATCGATCATCAGGGGCTAGATTTAGGGACTGGGAGCTTTAGAGCCATTAAATCGGTTAGAAATTGTGGAAGTGCAGCTGAAGCAATTGATTCAGGAATGCCTCTGAGGTGGATATTGTTGCATCTCGAGCCATATTCTAAATCCAGAACTTTGGAGGAAAGCCTCTGGACTAGTGTTGAGCGACTTTTTTTGACAAACTTGAAAAAAGGGAAAGGGTTTTAAAGGTGATCGAATTTCCAATCATGCGAAATTAAGGTTAAAAATTTTGGGATCTCTATTAAGACGCGCCTTTTTTTTCC
>JAODAL010044353.1:0-32940 GCA_025379985.1 Phyllomedusa bahiana
ATTTATTTGGGGAAGAAAGTTTCTACTTTAACATAGAAAAGGATTCTTTACTGTAATAGCAGTGAGACTATGGAATTCTCTGCCGAGGGACTTTATGTAATTTTAAATAAGGGAGTTAAAAAAATGGTTTGGATTCATTTCGGGACTAATAATATAACTTATAGTGTCTGGATTTGGAGGGGTCTTTGATCCAGGGATTTTTCTGTTCCCAGATTGGGGGGGGGGGGAAAAAAGGAATTTTCCCTAAATTGGAAACAATTGGCTCACCTCATTGGGGTTTTTTCCCTTCCTCTGGACAACACCTTAGCAAAACGGGCTGAACTGGATGGACGTCTTATCTTTTTTTGGGCCTTACAAACTATAAAAACTAAAAATAGAAACATGCCAGGGAATAAGGTTTTAAGAGCATTTTACAGAAATAAAAAGGGGTCAACTTAAATTAAATGAGGAATAAACAAACATAAAAATTTTTTTGGACAAGAATAAAAAAACCTAATTGAGCAAAAAATAAAAAAAAAACAACAAAATGAAAGAGGAAAACTTAGATTTTCATTAACCCCTTTTGGGGTAAAAAACTTCATTTAAAATCCATAAGGGGATTCTCCTGTAAAATTTTTGTCCCTAAACCCCCCTAAAGGAAAGGTGACACAATCAAGGGCCCATAACTTGAGATTTTTGGCGTCCCCATTATAAACGTTTTTGACATCCGGGGTTTTTGAAGTATCTCTATTATGGCGAATGTCATTGAGATGTTCTTCACACGTCTCCTAAACTCTCTAATGGTTTTACCAATATATTCTAACCGCAACAACATGGTGCTTTATAGCTGACCCCATGTGATTTACAGTTTAGAAATTGATAGACCACAAATTGTTTATTCAGAACATTACTGTGAAAATGTTTGCGTACCTCAATAAAGGGGCAAGCTATACATCCACTACACCTATAACATTCAAGAGGGCATTGACCCAACCATGTAGAAACGTTCCTAGGGGGGTCAAAATGGCTGTGTACCAATTTGTCACATGAATTTTTGCCTCTTCTATAGGTACATTTTTTGGATAGTCACCAATTACTCCTGAAAGATCAGGGTTAGAGATGGGCGAATTTCTCAAAAATTCGATTCGGTCACTTCGCCGAATTTTCCGACAAAATTAGTTTCGTTACGAATTATTTCGGCACGAATCGCGTTAAAAAGCAGCTATTTCCCGGCTGCACAGAGCCTGCAGGTGCTGAAATGTTGGCCATGCTTAAAAATTCAGAGGAGCTTGGTTTGTTTCATAAAAAAGTTGTGTTTTTTTTGACACGCAGATGACTGCCCCCCGCTCTTAAATCCCCTTCACTATAAAAAATTCCTGGGGGACTTAAGGGGCAAAAATGACCAAAAAACCGCGGAATGTAGCCTGATAAAGTATGCCAGGAAACGAAAAAAAAAAGCTGAGAGCTCAGGGGCAACATTAGTGACAGAGTGTGGAGGTACGGCGGAAGCACAGACAGCATAGTCAGGCAGTGAGCACACCTGACATTCAGTATGGTGGTAAAACAGGAGGAAGCCACAGAATGCACAATGACTGAGAGCGGAGTCACGGCGGCAGCAGCAAGAGTTCAGTCAGTGGCACAATTGAAAGTCTGTATGTGGCAAAATAGGAGGAAGCCACAGAGTGGCAGCAATGACGAGAGCGGCAGCCACGGCGCAGCAGCATGAGGTCATGCATTGGCACAAGTGAAATTCTGGAGTGGCAAAACAAGTATTAGGCCACAGAGGCACAATCACGAAACCCCACACAGTGTGAGGTCACAAAGAAGCAGATGAGGTCCAGGCAGTGGCACAATGACATTCTGGAGGTGGCAAAACAGTATTAGGCCACAGAGCGGCACAATGAGATACAGTGTGGATGTCACGACAGCAGCAGCATGAGATCAGCAGAGGTACAATGACATTCCTGGAGGCGGCAAAACAGAATTAGCGCACAGAGTTCACAATCACACAGTGTGGAGGTCACGACAGGCACAGCATGAGATCAGGCAGTGCACCATGATCATTCTGGGGGTGGCAAAACAGGAGAGGCCACAGAGTGGCACAATGACTGAGACGCAGGTTCACGGCTGCCAGCGCACATAGGTCCGGCAGTGGCACAATTGACACAGTGTGGAGACAAGGCCAGCAGCCAGAAAAAAGGGGGGGGGGGGGGGGGGGGGGGGGGGGGGGGGGGGGGGGGGGGGGGGGGGGGGGGGGGGGGGGGACAGCAGCAGCATGAGGTCAGACAGTGGCACAATGACACAGTGTGGATTTCACGGCATCAGGCAACAGCAAGCAGCAGTGCATGAGGTCAAGAGTTGCACAATGACAGAGTGTTTGAGGTGTTTGTCAACTACCATCCCCCTGTAAAGATGGTGGTAAGGCAGATGGAGAAACTGTCAGCAGATGTGTGGCCATCAGGTGGGTGGCGGCATCAGAATATAGTGGCTGTGAGGCAGGTAGTTAGAACCCAGACTAAGGCATTTGGTGTGTGGAAATCCTGGCCGATCCATGCCATATTCATATTGACAAAGGTCAGATCCGTTCCCACATTTCCTTGGACAAGCGGGATCTTCTTGGGTAACATGGCCCCCGCCGCACTGAACACCCCTCTGATGCCACACTACATGGCCAGGCAGGACAGCTTCTCCACTGCAAACTCGGCATAGTTGCGGTCCACACAACCATTTGGTCTGCCACATTAGTCCAGCGATCTTCTAACTGAGGTGGCAGAGTGCTCTCCAAGTAGGCACCACGTTTTTGGATCTAGGACTTCACCAGGTCCTGCTGCTGCTCCGGCGACTGCCCTCCTCAACTAGGGCGTCGTGAAGGAAGCGCTCATCAGTGACGTCCAGACTTAGGTTACTACTGATGGAGCTGGTACGCTCCTACCCCCCCACCTTCCCCCAGCAGCCCGCGGCAAGTAGTAACGAGAGCGCTGAGGAACCCCCCGGTCAGACCTGTCAGAGAGGACGATGCGCGCACATAGCAGCAGCCAACGATTAACGGAGGATTCCCCTATAGTATTTGAGTTTGTCTTCCCTCTCAATAGCTGGGAAAAAAGGCTCCCATTTTTGACCGGTAGCGAGGGACCAATAAGGTAGAGAGCCAGAAGTCCATCCCTCTGCCGGATGCTGAACTATTTGGCTGTCACTAGCCAGGCAAATAAGGCAGCTTGCGTGCCATCTGCACAAGTGACTCCGATGGGCTCCCTGCCTCCATTTCCACTGTATACTGCCACGGAGCATGGGAGACATCTGCCACGACATCCTCATCACCATCCACCCTACTCCAACTGCTCCTGCTCCTCGCTCTCCTGTCCACCTGGTAGAAAATCCCACTCATTTCACCCAGACAAATGCTTCTGCTCGCAATGTCCTCCTCCTCCTCCATTCATCCCACCGGACTCATGTGGCCACAGATGTAGTCCGCACTCTCCCAGTCCCCTGCCCAACAGATTTTTCATTATCGTTCCAGGACAATAAGCAGTGGTGAATGAATGTTTATTTCTATCCCGTAGTCCTGGCGACTGACAAAATAAACGTCGCCTCCCTCGAATGGCCTCAACAAAGGGCAGGTTTCCACGCATGACGGTCACTGGCTGACATCAAAGTTACACAGGGTAGTACTTCTTCTTCCGTGGATCATCAAAAAATCGTTAATGGCCTTTCTCTCTTTTCATACAGTCGACCAACATGTGCAGCTGGGAATTCCAGTGGGTGGAAACATCGAATATCAGAGTGTGTTTGGGGGGAGGCCGTTCTGTGCCGCTGCAACTCGATGGAGGGGTGTTCCTGGCTTTGTACAATAGATAAAGTGCATGCACAGTTTTCCTGGCCATTTATCAGATGTTCTGAAGATCGGTGAAGACTTCAGGAACCTTTCAACAACCAGATTGAACACGTGCGCCATGCAGGGCGCATGGACCATCCTTCCTCGGAGCAGCGCGACCACATTGTTCATTTCCTCCCATTGTCCCGTCACCATGGTCCCGATTTGCAGTTGGCGCGGAAAATCACACACATCGATTTCCTGCTGCATGACGCGGAGCAGTCCTCCCCTGTTTGACTTCGGTTCGCCGGGCAAGCCAAGTTAGAACGGCGTGACACCGCTGTGCCCTACACCTGTGGTATGATGAGCAGTACTTGTGGAGGCTGGATGGTGTGTGGAGAGGATGAGGAGGCGTACATTGTCTGCAGTGCAGCAGTTTGACAACGTGGAGGAGAAAGCGCGTCCTCCTGTCCAAGTTTGTTGGTGTGGCCTAGTGCTGGAGCACATTCAACCTGTGGGCCGTAAAGGACATGTAATTGGCCCTTACCGTAGTTACAGCTCCAGACGTCCGCGCTGGCCGGTGCACCTTGGAACAAACCGATAAGCTCAAGGACTGACCCACCTACTGTTCTACAAATTTATGAAGGTGCAGGTACTGTGCCCTTTTTGTAAAAGAAATTACGGCATGGAGCTCTCCATCTTGGCTCGGGCATCAAGCCATTAGTCTCTGAACGGTGCAGAGTCCACCATTTGGAAAGGGAGGGACTTCAGTACCCACAACGTGGACGGGAGCGCGGTCAGCTGGTGAACCTAGGATGGTTTGGATTGCATACCTGTTTGGTCTCTTTGCATCGCCCTCGCAGAACGACTGCTGGCGCCATGAGTAGCGAGGACAGGAGCATCTGACCGGGAGATGAGTCAAGAGAAACAGGCTACCCTTCTGCATAGTTGGTGGACCTTGACTTGGCTGCATGGCATGCGTGCCACTGGCGCTGCTGCTGTCTGCTGTTGCTGCGGCGTCAGAATGGACCACCACATCTGAGCCAACGTTTCTCCCAGGCCACCGGAATGTGACGCAGCATGTGTTGACGCAGGGCCGAGGTGCCCCAACGTAGCTCTCCCTGCCACGCTTCACTTTCTGCCCACAGATGTCTACATATACCAGATCGGCTCCTCCGGTGTCTTAGCAAAGAACTGACACACACGCCGAGTAAATCGATTTTACCGCCAACTTTGCTTCCGCATGAGTGACACTGCCCGCCGCCTGTCCTCGCTGAGTTATCCCCTGTGCCGCTCTCTTCTTGGACCTGCGAAGCGGGTTTTTTAAACCCCGTGGCCGCTTGGCTCCCGACCTCACACTGCTGCTCATCCTGCTTGACACACTGCCACACCACACCCACTTCTGGCTGCGCTGGCTGCCTGACGCGCAAGCTGACCACCCTCTTCCCTGACGATGATGAAGCCCATTGCCTCACCCGGCTCCGCAAGTGCGGATCGTCTCATCATCACTATTTTTGTGTTTCATCGTCACTCTACCCCTGCTGTCCTCATCAACGGTCCGTGGTATGCCGAGCTGACCTCTCACAAATGACCTCCCATGCCACTCTCCACATCATATACTTTGTTTAATGGCCGCCTACAGCAAGAAACAACAGGTGATATTGGCCCCATTCTTCGCTGTCAAGTAGCTCCTGACTGCCCTCCCTCAAATTGTTTCATCCCTCGCTATAATGTGGCGCTGAGCCCCCAGACCACATAGTAAGATCTCCAGGCTGATGAACCGATGGACAGAGGCGGGCTGAGGACAGGTGAGGGCCGCTGACCCGCTGGTCCTCCCGTCCATGCCAACTAATGGTTTGGTCCTGAGGTTACCACCGACATCTTGGCTTGGGGTTGTTCATATGTCACAGGAGTAAAGAGGATGACTATCAATAACCAATTCAAGAAACCTTTGGATTGCTGAACAACACACGGCCGCTAGAGTTGACAGCGCATTTGTGGCCTCAACCATAGTGACCCCCACCCCCTATGCGACGTCCCTTGCTGTGCTGCGACCTGGGCCTGTTCCAGGAATGTTTGTGCCACTGCCACTCGCATGTGCAGAGCCTGCCACCTCACTGTCTGACATAACTGTTTGTTCTAAAATGTACAGACACAGTTTTGATGATGATATCTATATATGATAAATATACACCCTGTTTTTGACTCCAAATGAACCCAGTAACGAAGCTTTGGTAACCCTTGGATAGAAATTGCGCTCCACAAATGGCCAGGAAAAATTTTATTGTATGTGTCGTTAAAAACACTGTGTGTTTTACTAAATATACAAAGCACAAACAGGCTTAATTAACCTTCGGCACATGAAATTAGGCTACAGAAAAAGTATATGATTTTGCCGTTGAAAAGAACGGGTTATTTTTGTCAGCACACCAGCAAAACAACGCTATAATTAACCCCTCGGGATGTAAAATGCGCCAAAGAATTGAGTCCGCACAAAATAGTAGCTTTAGAAAGCGTGTTACGAATTGCGTGTTTTCCTACTCCACACACAACAAGAGATACAGTTGTATTAAGCCTTTGCTTGTGAATTAGGCTACAGGAAAAATTTATATATTTTGTGCTGTTGAAAAAGACGGATTCTTGGTGTCAAGCACACTCAGCAAAACCAACGCTTATTTAAAACCCCTGGATGTAATTGCGCCAAAGAATTGAGCCCCACAAAAATTAGCTTTGTACGTGTTAAAATTGCGTGATTTTCTTACGCCACACAACAAGAGATACGTTTGTAATTAACCTTTGCTTGTGAATTAGGCTACAGAAAAATTATATATTTGTGGCTTGAAAAAGATGGTTTACTTGTGGTCAGCACACCAGCAAAACAACCAACGCTAATTATCCCCTGGATGTAAATTGCGCCAAAGAATGAGCCCCACAAAATAGTAGCTTTTGTAGCATGTTACAACTGCGTGTTTTCTACGCACTCGAAAGAAGATCCAGTTTTGTAATTAACCTTTGCTTGTGTAATTATGCTACAGAAAAATATATATAATTTGGCGTTGAAAAGAACGGTTTAATTTTGTCACACGACCAGCACAACAACGCTTAATGTAACACCCGTGGATGTAAATACGCCAAAGATTGAGCCGCACAAAACTAGTAGCATTTGTAGGTTTTTGTTACAATTTGCGTGTTTTCTACGCCTCACAACAAGAATACAGTTGTTAAACTTAGCCTTTGGCTTGTGAATAATAGCTGACCAAAAAAATATATGATATATATTGGCGTTTGAAAAAGACTTTTATTTTTTGTCAGCATCACCGAGCCAAAAACAACGCTAATTAACCCTGGATGTAAATTGCGCCAAAGAATTGAGCCGCAAAAAAATCGTAGCTTTTTGTAGCGGTTACAATTGCGTGTTCTCTACGCCACACAACAAGTGATACAGTTGTAATCAACCTTTGCTTGTAATTAGGCTACAGGAAAAATTATAATATTTTGCGTTGAAAAAGAACGGTTTCAGGGGTCACACACCACACAAACAACGCTTAAATAACCCCTGGATGTAAATTGCGCCAAAGAATTGAGCCCCACCAACATAGTAGCGTTGTAGCGGTTAGCAAATTGCGTGTTTACTACGCCACACAACAATAAGATACAGTGGGGGGGGGGGGGGGGGGGGGGGGGGGTGTAATTAACCTTTGCCTTGTAATTAGGCTACATAGGACAAATTTAGATATTTTGGTGCGTTGAAAAAGACGGTTTATTTTTGTCAGCACACCATCAAACAACGCTTAATTAACCCCTGGATGAAAAAAATTTTTTTATTTGCGCCAAAGAATTGAGCCCCACAAAAATAGCATCCCCTCGCTTAATTGCAGTTTTCTACTCCACACAACAAGAGATACAGTTGTAATTAACCTTTTGCTTGTGAATTAGGCTATCAGGAAAAATTTTATAATTTTTGGCTTGAAAAAGACGGTTTTTTGGGTCAACACACCAACAAAAACAACGCTTAATTAACTCCCTGGATGTAAATTGCGCCAAAGAAATGAGCCGCACAAAATAGTAGCTTTGTAGCGGTACAATTGCGTGTTTTTCTATACGCCACACAACAAGAGATACTAGTTTGTAATTAACCTTTGCTTGTGAATAATGCTACAGGAACAAATTTATATATTTTTGGCGTAGAAAAGACGGTTTATTTTTGTCAGCACACCAGCAAAACAACGCTTAATTAACCCCTGGATGTAAATTGCGCCAAAGAATTGAGCCGCACAAAATAGTAGCTTTGTAGCGTGTTACAATTGCGTGTTCTCTACGGCCAACACAACAAGAGATACAGTAGTAATCAACCTTTTGCATTGTGAATATAAGCCTACAGGAAAAATATTATATATTTTGGCGTTGAAAAGAACTTGTTTTCTTGTGTCACACACCAGCAAAACCAACGCTTAATTAACCCCTCCTGGATGTAAATTGCGCCAAAGAATTGAGCCCCTGCAAAATAGTAGCTTTGTATCGAGTTACAATTACGGTTTTTTCTACGCCACAAACAAGAATACAGTTGTAATTAACCTTTGCTTGTGAATTAGGCTACAGGAAAAATTTAGATATTTTGGCGTTGAAAAAGACCGGGTTTAATTTGTCATCACACCAGCAAAACAACGCATAATTAACCCTGGATGTAAATTGCTGCCAAAGAATTGAGCCTCACAAAAAGCAGCTTAATTGCTTGTTTTCTACGCCACACCAACAAGAGATACATTTGTAAATAACCTTATGCTTGTGAATTAGGCTACAAGGAAACACATTTTTAATATTTTGGCGTTGAAAAAGAACGTTTTTTGGGGTTCAGCACACCAGCAAAACATCTTATTTAACCCCCTGGATTAAAATTTGCGCCAAAGAAATGAGCCGCACAAAATAGTAGCTTTTGTAGCGTGTTGCAATTGCCCGTGTTTTCCTACTCCACGACAACAAGAGATACAGTTGTAATTAGCCTATGCTTGTAATTTTGCTACAGAAAAAAATTTATATATTTTGGCGTTGAAAAAGAAGGTTTCTTGGGGTCAGCACACAGCAAAACAACGCATAATTAACCCCTGGATGTAATTGCGCAATAGAATTGAGCAGCCCAAAAATGAATTGGTAATTAGTATAGAAAAAACGCTGTTTCTTTAAATGAATAAACAACAGGAACTGCTTAGATCCCACATGGATATAGAATGTATATGCAGCCTTGCAGTGGACGCACACTGAATTGCAGATCCAATACCCCAAAAAATTAAGAAATAGTAACATTAAGCGAACAGGTTCCTGAGACAAAGCAGAGAACACCCCCACAGAAATCGCTATATAAAAATCAATTCTTCAGTAAGAGCTATCACCGCGGCAGCACTACTCCCAGACACCTTCCCCTGATACCAACAGGAAGAGGAGTGTGAAGCTTCACCAGCGTCGCGCCCGGCCACTTATATAGTGCGGTGACGTCACAGAATCCCGCCGTCCTCTTGATTGGCTTCAATCTCTGCACATGTCTTGCATGCCGCTAAGCCCTTCTTCTCCCAGAGTGCTTGCCCCATGTAGAGCCATGTGCTCGCGCAGTCCATTTGATCAATCAAAGCACACTTCGTTCACCATCCAAGTACCCCCAAAGTTCGACTTCGAGTTCAACCGAAGTTTTCCTGAAATTCTAAACGATTCCACTTCGTTAGAATCAATTCGCCCATCACTAAAACCACTACATTCTCTATTTAGGAGACAAAGGATATTTTTTCCACAGTCCCTTCAAAGCTTCAGTTGTGGGGGGATGGGGATGAGGAAAGAAGGGCTGCTCAGGGAGCGTCTGCAATCTTTACTCTGATAACTATATTAGAACCAGTGGATTCTCTGTACAGGAGACAGAGACTTTTTTCCCCAGTCCCTTAAAAGCTCGTTCATGTTCCCTGCCAGGAGATAAGAAGTGCAGACAACGCAAGCACGGCAGCTGCCTGTCAGCTCCTGGTCGTTTCTAATGTAAACTCGACAGGTAACCAAGGGCATCTAATTAAGGCTGTAGCTGTCACAGGCTTCACTTTTTTTAATGACATATATTTAGAAAAGTGATTAAATACCCATCAACATTAGATCGCGGCAAAACCCCTTTAAGCTTCTATGCCTCATGTAAGAACTGTAACCATCAAGATTGCTGGGCCTCTGTGTGTAAAAAAACTGTTAAGTAAATCTGATTTGTTTTGAATTATGCTGGTCTTCAATTGTCTTCTTTAAATGGCAGCCATTCTAAGGAATAAAAAGCTCCAAACCCCACATTAAATGCTAATTATTACTCATAATATGTGGCATTTGGGACTAGGGGCTCCTGTTTGCTGTACAGCCATAAGCTCCAATTTTAGTGCTTTGAAAATTTAATTAGAATTGGACACATTTATTGAGAATGAAATAACATTTGCGTCTGGAGTGTTTGCAGATCCCACCGGGAGAACTTGGATCCTTTACACCTGGGAAATTACAGCCTCAATTATCTCTGTTTGTTATTTCTGAACAGGTTGAAAACCTTATAAAAGACACTTAGAAGTAGATAGGAGGGGGGAAGACAGAGGACCTCATGCAGGTGATGGTATTACTGATCTCACCATCTACTCTCATTTTCCCAAAAATCCCCCCCCGTTTTTTTTTTTTTTTTTAAGGAGGTTTATAATACGCTTCACTTGATATTGTATAATTGATGTTTAATTATTTTTATTTTTGTGTCTGTTTTATTTTAATTTAACCCCTTGAGGACGCTGCTAGTTTTGTATTTCAGGATTTCATTTATCTGAATGTGGTTGTTTTCGTGTAGATTTCTCTCACTCCTATTCAGATAAATGTTATAGTCACAGAAATGTCTGCAGGAAATCTACATTGTGGGAGTTCACCCTTAGGATAGTGCTGACTGGTTTTATAAAAGCAACAGTCAAAATCTACTAAACAGAAATCATGTAGAGCAAATAAGAAGTTCACTGTGCCCAGGTTATGTTATAGGAAACGAAAAAGCGAGACAAGGTGCTGTACGAGTCTGGATCAGGACAGTAATGAGCAGCACATCTTAATCCTGGAGACTATGGGCCACATGTATGAACCTGTTTAGGTCTAAAACTCGCTTTTATGCCCATAGGTAACTATGGGCAAAAGAGTGAGTATTAGACCTAAACAGTTTCATACATGTGGCCCTATATGTCTGCTCCTTGCAACAGGATTAACCACAATATACAAGATAAGTTCTCAGGAGGAGAGTGAAGTCTCTGGTGCCACAGACTGGAGGGACCTTCCCCTTCATGTAAATCTGACCTATTATGGAGCCGTGTAACATGACTGAAGGTATATTCCAAGCCAGAATCTCCTCCACAAGACAGCATTGCCCATCTGCAGACAGCTGTATAGGGGTGTTTGTCCTTTGTCAGTGCAGAGCAGGGTGGAGGGGAGAATACTGTTCTGTTTAGCCTAGAAGTAAACTATCTGTATGGGGAGTCGGATGACCGGTTCAGTAGTGTATTATCCAGATCAGGAGTACACTGCCTAGACCAGGAGTTTGATGTCTAGAACAGGAGTGTGCTGTGCAGATCGGAAGTGTACTGATTAATCTGGGAGTATACTGTCTGTAATGAGAATATACTGTCTGGGATAGGAGTATACTGTCTGTAGTTAGAATATACTGTCTGGGATAGGAGTATACCGTCTGTAATGGGAAAATACAGTCTGTAATGAGAATATACTGTCTGGGATAGGAGTATACTGTCTGTAATGGGAAAAACAGTCTGTAATGGGAATATACTGTCTTGGATAGGAATGTACTGCCTGTAATGAGAATATACTGTCTGGGATAGGTATATAGTGTCTGTAATGAGAATATACTGTCTGGGATAGGGGTATACTGTCTGTAATGAGAATATACTGTCTGTAATGGGAATATACTGTCTGGGATAGGAGTATACTGTCTGTAATGAGAATATACTGTCTGGGATAGGAGTATACTGTCTGTAATGGAAATAACTGTCTGGGATAGTAGTATACCGTCTGTAATGGGAATATACTGTCTGGGATAGGAGAATACTCTCTGGCCTGGGAGTATATTGTCTGTAATGGGAATATACTGTTTGGGATAGGAGTATACCGTCTGTAATGGGAATATACTCTCTGGGATACAGGTGAAACCAGAAGTTTCCATCCACTATATACAAAGCCCCATCTGCATGTTTTTCTCACTATCTCACATGAAATCAGAATAAACCTTCCCGGTTTTAGGTCAATTAGGAACCAAAATTATTTACATTTGCCAAATGCCAGAATAACGAGAGAGAATTTTTAAGGCATTTTATTACTTTCTGTAAAGTCACAATTTTCCATCCATTTCATTAGTATTTGTCAGCATTGCCCTTAAACTGTAAGACTTGGGTCAAACGTTTTGGATCCTTCCACAAGATTCTCACAATAGTTGGTAGGAATTTTGGCCCCTTCCTCCTGGCAGAACTGGTGTAACTGGGCCATGTTCGGAGGTCGTCTTGCTCGCACCTGCCTTTTCAGCTTTGCCCATAAATTTTCAATAGGATTGAGATCCGGGCTTTGTGATGGTCACTCCAAAATATTGACCTGGTTATCTTTACGCAACTTTGTAACCAGTTTGGCAGTAGCTTCGTGTCATTGTCCATTTGGAAGACCCAGTTCCGCCCAAGCTTTAATTTTCTGTCTGATATCTTGAGATGTTGCTTCAGTATTGCCACATAATCTTCTTTCCTCATGATGCCATCTATTTTGTGAAGTGCACCAGTCCCTCCTGCAGCAAAACAACCCCACATGATGCTGCCACCCCCGTGTTTCACAGTTGGGATGGTGTTCTTAGGCATCCAAGCGTCTCCATTTTTCCTCCAAATGTAACGATGGTCATTATGGCCAAACAGTTCAATTTTTGTTTCGTCAGACCACTTGACATGTCTCCAAAAATGTCGGTCTTTGTTCCTGTGCATTTGCAAACATTAATCGGGCTTTTATCTGTTTCTTTTGGAGTAATAGCTTCTTCCTGGCAGAGCGGCCTTTCAAACCATGTTGATACAGTACTCGTTTCACTGTGAATAATGACACAATCTTACCAGCTTCCATCAACAACTTCACAAGGTCTTTTGCTTTTGTTCTTGGGTTGACATGCACATGTCAGACCAAAAAACGTTCATCTCTGAGACACAGAACCCGTCTCCTTCCTGAGTGGTATGATGGCCTGACATTCCCATCTTGTTTATACTTGCATATAACTGTTTGTACAGATGAATAATGCACCTTCAGGTATCTGCAAATTGCACGCAAGGATGATCCAGACTTGTGCAAGTCCATAATTCTCTTCCTGATATCTTGGCTACTTTCTTTAGACTTTCCCATGATGTAACACACAGAAGCAGTGTGTTTCTGGTATGAATTAAAATCCATCCACAAGTGTGTCTCTAACTCAGAAGTTGCCAATAAACCGATCAGAAGGTGCCAAAGACAGAACATCATAATATGGACTGTCCCAAATTGTTTAAATGCATAGTAATCCTAGTCTATGAAAACATTTGAATTTGCAGAAAGTAATAAAAATGCCTTAAAAAATTATTTCTCATTATTCTGGCATTTGGCAAATATAAATGATTTTGGTTCCTGATTGACCTAAAACGGGGAACTTTATTCTGATTTCATGTCAGTGAGAAAAACATGCATCTGTGTCTTTTTATATAGTGGATGGAAACTTCTTGTTTCAACTGAATATATATATATATATATATATATATATATATATATATATATATATATATAAATTATAATTATATATAAATATATATAAATATATATATATATATATATAAAATATTTATATATCATATATTATAACTATATAATACTTATTAAGCAGCACAGCCACAGTGCCACAGCCACAGGGTCAAAAGACAAATACACTGTTTAGGTAGAGGGTACAGAGAAACTGTAGACAAATATATGTTTACTGCCTAAAACTGTCCCTATAATACCCCTACCTAGCATGTTGAGGAACCACCCCGAAAGGGGCACCTCCACTCAAATCGATGGCTGAACCCTGATACTGCCACTATTAACAACTGAGTAAAAAGTACACCAAATGTAATAAATCACAAAGTATGCAATAAATTACAACATGGAAAGTCAAATAAAAAAATTACCAACCCATTTCGCCAAAAGACCATAGCTCATCAGGGGCAATAAAGAAACATGTATATAGTGATGGAAATAATTATTTGCTGATTGAGTAAGTTTGCCCACTGACAAAGACATGAACAGTTTATAATTTTAAGGGTAGGTTAATCTTAACATTGAGAGATAGAATATCCAAAATAAAATCCAGAAAATCCCATTGTATAAATGATATAAATTTAATTTCATTTTTATGAGTGAAATAAGTATTTGATCCCTCTGGCAAACATGACTTAATAATTGGTGGCAAAAAACTTGTTGGCAAGCACAGCAGTCAGATATTTTTTGTAGTTGATGATGACTTTTGCGCACATGTCAGAGGGAATTTTGGTCTACTACTCTTCGCAGATCTCATCATTAAGATTTTGAGGCTGTCACTTGGCAACTCGGAGCTTCAAATCCCTTCATACATTTTTGATGGGATAAAGGTCTGGAGATTGGCTAGACCACGCCATGACCTTAATGTGCTTCTTTTTGAGCCCCTCCTTTGTTGCCCTGGCTGTATGTTTTGGGTCATTGTCTTGCTGGAAGACCCAGCCACGACCCATTTTTATTGTCCTGGCGGAGGGAAGGAGGTTGTCACTCAGGATTTTACGGTACATGGCTCCATCCATTCTCCCATTAATGTGGTGAAGTGTTTCCCCCTCCATGTTTGACAGTGGAGACGGTGTTCTTTGGGTCAAAGGCAGCATTTCTCTTCCTTCAAACACGGCGAGTTTAGTTAATGCCAAAGAGCTCAATTTTTGTCTCATCTGACCACAGCGCCTTCCCCAATCACTCAGAGAATCATGTGTTCATTGGCAAACTTCAGACGGGCCTGCACATGCGCCCTCTTGAGCAGGGAGACCTTGCGGGCACTGCAGGATTTTAAACCATTATGGTGTAAAGTGTTACCAATGGTTTTCTTGGTGACTGTGGTCACAGCTGCCTTGAGATCATTAACAAGTTCCCCCCGTATAGTTTTAGGCTGATCTCTCACTTTCTTCATGATCAAGGATACCCCACGATGTGAGATTTTGCATGGTGCCCCAGATCGATGTCGACAGTCATTTTGCATTTCTTCCATTTTCTCTCCTTCTCACCCAGCGTCTTACTTTTGGTTTTGGAGCCCATTCCAGCTTTTATCTTGTCCCTGACATCCTTAGAAAGCTCTTTGGTCTTGCCCATGTTGTAGAGGTTAGAGTCTGACTGATTAATTGAGTCTGTGGACAGGAGTCTATTATAAAGGTGTCTTTCTAAGACAGATGTCTTTAATTTAGGTAACAAGTTGATTACGAGCGTTTAACTGGTCTGTAGGAGCCAGAACTCTTAATGGCTGGTAGAGGATCAAATACTTATTTCTCTCAGCAAAATGCAAATACATTTATAGAATTTATACAATGTGATTTTCTGGATTTTATTTTGGATATTCTATCTCTCGATGTTAAAATTAACCTACCCTTAAAATTATAGATTGTTCATGTCTTTGTCAGTGGGCAAACTTACTCAATCAGCAAGGGATCGAATACTTATATCCTTCACTGTGCATTACATCTCCCTGGACAGACAAGATGACAGCTGCTGATGAATCCTAACAATGTGAAGATCCAAAAATGAGATGCCAAATACAAGACTATTTACTCACCAAGATGATCTGGCATCTGTATCTTTTTGGACTTTCTTCATCCTTAGTAGATTTTTTCCAGGTGATACATATTTTCATGAGATACTTTGTGATTATACCTTGTGGTTTTGTGGATTTTTGTGTTTTATTATCGTTTATTATTTATACTCTCCTGTTTTCATTTTTTTATTATTTTCTTTGTATACTGGATTGCTTTGGCTTGTGCCTATCATGGGCATAATACACCTTTTGGAACTGAATGCTTTTATATTTGGTGCCCCATTGTTTTCCTTTTCTTTGGGATTTGTTGTCTTGGCTTCTATTGAGGCATCCCCATGCTGGGTCCATGCTGGGGTGATCGTTATTGTGCATATTGTTTGTTCTCATTGGTGTTTCATTACCACATAACTTACCCCTGCTTTAAACAGGATTCTTTGAGCTGTGTGAAACTGAGGCTTGAAACGCTTGCCTCTATGTCTACTGCGCATGCACATAGTTTCATGAGTACCAAGATCATTTCTGCTCTCACGGTACTTCTTATCTACAGCCTCCCAGGTTGTTTAGATGCCGGACCATTTTGGTGAGTATACAGCTCTGTAAAAAATTAAGAGACCACTACAAAGTTTTCTAAAAATCAGCATCTCTACATGTCTGACGGCCATTCCATTCCAGTGTCAGTTGAATTCCAACCAAAGTCCACCTCATTCTACTTATTGTGCTTCTGATTACGTGATAACCTGAACCAAATCTTATTTAATGAAGGAAAGTATAAAAAACACGGCTGTGATCTTCACAATCCTTTTGCAATAGGACAAGCTGGATGGCAAAACAATTGCTAGGAATAGGCCAAAAGGAATTTGAATAATAAAATCATGGTTATTCCAACAAGTATTGATTTCTGAACTCTTCCTGACTTATAACATTAGTCTTATTGTTTCTAAAGAAATATGAACTTGTTTTCGTTTAGATTATTTGAGGTCTGACAGCTCTGCTGCTTCTTTTTTATTATTTTGAAGATTTCTCATTTATTGCAAATAAATGCAATTTTTTTTTGCTTTGAATTTCCGAGAAATGTTGTCAGTAGTTTATATAATAAAATAACAAGTAAATTTTTCTCCAGAAATTTACCATTGAAGAGAAAAATCTGAGAAACTGAAAATTTTGCAGTGGTGTCTTAATTTTTTCCAGAGCTGTATTTTCTTGTATCTGGCATCTCATTGTAAGGATTCATCAGCAGCCGTCATCTTGTCTATCCAGGGAGATGTGATGTATACATGTTTCTTTATTGCCTGTGATGCTATTATTTTTCTATTATAATATATTGGGCCTTTTTATATATACAATATTCAATATCAATCACTTCTGGTTCCCTTTTTTGCCACTATTGCACTTCCTACTATGTTTGGGGTACTTTTTACTCTGCTGTATTAGGATTTTATCAATTGTTGATAGTGGCAGTAACAGGGTTCAGCCATCCATTTGAGCAGAGGTGCCCTTCTCGGGGTGGTTCCTCAACATACTAGATAGGGACAGTTTTAAGCAGTAAACATATATCTTCGTCTATAGTTTCTCCGTCCCCTCTACCTAAACAGTGTATTTGTCTACTGACCCTGTGGATTCATTGCACTATGGCCGTGCTGCTTAATAGTGCAGCCAGTCCCCGGGTTACGAACGGGATAGGGACTTTTGGTTTGTTCTTAAGTTGAATTTGTATGTAAGTCAGAACAGGTATATTTATTAAATGTAACTCCAGCACAAAAGGTTTTTTTTGTTTCAGATAGTGCAGGGAAGGGTTTTTACATTTGTTTTTTTTTTGTCTGTGCCCTTGTTAAGAGGATTTCACCTCATTTTCACCTCATCTGCTGTTGTGGCATGCTGGAACTTGTCCTTCCACAGGTACTATCTACTCTGTAACATGGAACTACAAGTGCCAGCATGCCCCATAAGCCGCCATTTGTAACTAGGGGACAGATGTAAGTCAGAACGGATTAAGTCAAGGATTGACTATATATATTTATGTTTTTTTTAACCATGAAATTTTTATTTGAATTTATCAATTAACAGGGTAAGACAGATACAAACAGTTGACAGGCAAATATAGGCTGAGTAAGCCTGATGCAGCAAATGAAATGCAGTTCAGAAATCAGCATAGTTGACATTGTCAGATGGTATCTTTCAAATACGCGGTGTAGTTGATTACAAATTATATAGTATAACTATAAGAATGGAGTACTATGTTCGATTTCCACTTTATCAAACATAAATTCAATATCTGCAATGTATGTGGGGTATGAATAACACCGAATAGGGGGTGTAAACAGGGAAAAGAACAGTAACATAACCAGCCATGACTACTTCTTGAAAGCAAAGAGAAGGAGTATATGCTAACTAAACTCAATTTCTGTCATATGTTATGAGACCTTGCATATCTGGACGAGGACCAATAGGACCAATGGGGTCGCAGTTTGGGGAGAAGGTGGGGGGAAATGGCGAGACAATTCTCCGCATGATATTGGCTGCTAACTCTAGAGATGACCTCCGAGATGTGGATAGGGGAGGAATTTTTCCAGTTTGCTGCTATAACTGATCGTGCAGCAATTAGTACATGAAAAAGAACTGTGTGATACGGCGTTGGGAAGGAATCGTATGAGAGGTCAAGGACCGCTATTTCAGGTGTAAGGGAAATAGAGATCCGAAATAGTTCGAGTAATAGCTTTTCCACATCGCCCCAAAGCTTGTTTACAAGAGGGCAACTCCACCACATGTGTATCAGGGTACCACGAGAGCCGCACAATCTCCAGCAGTGGTCAGAGTGGTCTGAGAACATGTGGTTCAGTCTAGAAGGGGTAAAGTACCAACGTAAATGTATCTTCCGCATGATTTCTACATGGTTAATACACCTAGAGAATTTTTTGGATATATTAGCTGCAAATTCCCATTCTTCCTGTGCAAATTCTTTCCCCAGTTCCGCTTCCCATTTAACTACATAGACTGGTTTGTGAGGTTCATCTGTGGACATCAGAGATGAGTAAATCAAAAAAAGACCTCGTTTGAAACCTCTTTTCTGATATAAAAAGTTTTGAAAAGGGGAAGGGGAGAGATCTCAGGGTCCCTCCAATTTAGCAGGGAGTGTCGGATCTGGAGGTATGCATAGAATTGGTTATTAGGGAGAAGAAACTGAGCTCTCAATTCCTCAAAGGATTTGAGTGTGTTACCAGAATAAAGATCTCCAATCTTCAGGATTCCTTTGTGGGACCATTGTACAAGGGGAAGATGAGGAGATTCTGCTAGCAGGACAAATATGGGACATGAATGTTTCTTTATATGAAGCCATTGTCTTGTCACCACATATTTGTTCCAAGTTGCTGCAAGGTGATTAAGAGTAGAAAGGTCAAACGTGGGTAGAGTAGAACCCCAAATAGATGCTATTAAAGTGTTTTTGAGTGAGGTGTGAGGGACTGAGCAGTCCTCTAACAACGCCCAACAGTGGGACTCCGGAACGTTCCAGAGGGTGTTGATGGGTTCGAGAACAGTTGCTACATTATAAAATAGAAGATTAGGAACTGAGAGGCCACCTTTTGTTTGAGGGATGTAGAGGTGGTCTCTACTAATTCTTGTTTTTTTACGGGCCCAAATAAAGCCGAGAAGTAATTGCTGAAGTTTAGACAGGGCTGATGGGGGAAAAAGTAGAGGAATTGTCCTTACTAAGTAGAGATATTTTGGGAGAAGTAGCATCTTAGTTATCTGGATTCTCGCCATCCAAGATAGGGGAAACTGGCTGAGGCGACTAATCTCTCCCGAGATATCTGCAGTGACATTAGAGAGATTGGCTTCCAGTGTTTTATTAGAGTCTGGAAAAATTTGGATGCCTAAGTAAGGTATATAAGAAGACGACCAAGCAAATTGGTATTTGGAGAATTGAGTAAGTAGGGCAGATGGACAATGGAGAGGTAAGGCTTTGGATTTTGACGTATTAAGTTTGTAATACGAAACCAATGAGTATTGGTTGAGAATCTCAAGGAGGGCAGGGATCGAAGTTTCTGGGTTTTGGCAGAGGATTAGTATATCGTCTGCGTATAGACTAATTTTATGGGATGTAGAATAAACTGAGCCTCCCGAAATCAAGGGGGAACTTCGAATTTGCGCTGCCAAAGGTTCGACACATACTGTAAGTCATATATAAGTGGCGAAAGGGGGGCAGCCCTGACGGGTTCCATTGGTGATTGTGAAAGTTTTGGAAAGGAATCCAGATGTGTAAACGTTAGCGGATGGGGAAGTATATAGGGCAAGAACTGCTGTCAGAAAGGATCCTCCAAAACTGAATTTGGATAGGACTGCTTTTAAATAGTCCCAATTAATCCTGTCGAAAGCTTTCTCTCCATCGAGAGAAAGCAATATCGTGGGGGTTTGTTGTTTGGATATTATATGGAGGATATCGATAATTCTTCTGGTGCCATCTCTCGTCTCCCTGCCTTTAACAAATCCTGTTTGGTCAGGATGGATCAGGTGGGGAGAATAGCAATTCAGTCTGTGAGCAAGTATTTTGGCAAATAATTTGATATCATTGTTGAGGAGGGAGATGGGTCTGTAGTTAGAGACAATGTCTGAGGGTTTACCTGGCTTAGGGATAGTGGAGATAGTTGCCGAGAGAAGTTCTGGAAGAGGGTACCCGAGGTCATAATAGAATCAAATGTCTTTTTTTAAGTAAGGGTTAAAGGTTCGGCAAAGAGTTTGTAATATTCGTTGGTGAAGCCATCTGGGCCGGGCGAGTTGTTGATTTTAGCTCGAGAGATCATCTGTTTTATTTCAAGTTCCGTAATCGGTGCGTTCAGGGATTCTAGTTGTGTAGAAGATACAGTAGGGAGCGAACACCGATGTAAAAATTTGTTTATGTCTTCGCAAGTAGGAAGAGATATGGAGGGGTCTTTATTAAGATTATAAAGTGATTGGTAGTAATCAGCAAAGGCATTTGCAATTTTTTGGGGGATTGTGAATCTTACCTTTGGAAGGACAGGTGAGATATGCAGTTTTAGATCTGGCCTGTAATTTTTTAATTCTTTGCGCTAGTAATTTCCCTGGGCGATCACCTTGTAAATAAAAGTTTAATTTTAACCTAGCGAGATAATATTCATACTTCCGGAAAAGCAAAATCCGTAGTTTGTTTTTCAGATTGGTTAGCTTAGTTTTCAGCGATGTGTCAGGGGTAGTTTTGAGCTGGGCATCTAGAGATTTAATATCCTCTAATGTATCGTTAAGTTCCTTCTCCCTTTTGCGTTTCTCCCGTGAAGCAATTTTCATACATATTCCTCGCATAAAGGCTTTGTGGGCACACTACAGAATCTGTGAATTGGAAACAGTTTCAGAGTTGATGGTGAAAAATTCCCGCAATGCCTCCTGTATGTCTGTAACTATATGTGGCATTTTTAAGAGGAAGTTGTTAAGTCTCCAGGAAGAAAAGGGTGGAAGGGAGAAGTTACTTCTAAAGGTGAGGTATATTGGCGCGTGATCGGACAAAGTGGTGTATCCTTTGGCAGAGGATTCCACATTGATAAGGGCTGTTTTATCAACCAAAAAAAAATCTATACTGGAGTGCGAGAGTTTAGCTGCCGAGAAGTATGTATAATCCAAGTCTGTAGTGTGTGAGTATCTCCAGGGGTCGTGAAGATCCTCCTCTAATAGGAAGAATTTCAAGTCCGGAGTTTTGGCCAGGGCGCCATCTATCAACTACATTATCAACAACCACATTAAAGTCACCGCAGACAATCAGAGGGCCTTTAGCCAAGTCTTTGGCTTTGGTAACTGTTTTGGAGATAAAGGATAGCTGATTCTGATTTGGAGCATAAACAACTACTATGGTATATGTTACCGAGTCAAGGGAACAATTCAAAATAATATATCGACCTTTAGGGTCAATTTCTGAATTTATTAAAGTGAAGGCTATAGTGTCTCTGACAAATATAGCTACACCCGCCGTTTTTGTATCCGAACAGGCGAAGTACGAGACCGGGAATTTTTTGTGTTTCAAACGGAAGGAATCATCTTTTTTCAAATGTGTCTCTTGCACACAAATCAAATCTGCTCCAGATCGAACTGCATCTCTCCAAAAGAGTGACCTCTTGAAGGGGGAATTGAGGCCATTGGCATTAATAGAAAGGAATTTGGTCCCCATAATGGTGGTTACCGTTAACTAGTTGTGCGGCAAGTTTGAATAGCTCAGTAAGCAAAGTCAGCAATATATAGTTAGTACAATCATAATATTGGCGAGTAGGCATGGCGTCAACATTAGAACAACTTAGGTCAGTTAGAACAAGTCGTTTACGAACCAAACAATAGCAACAACGCTGGAACAAGGAGTCGTTCCCATTGATATGGGAACGGGTGTGGGGGGGGAAAGTCTCGCGCATGGCGCCAAGAGAAAAAAGCAGGAATCGGGTTTGAGGAGTTAAAGCAAGTGGATTAAAGGGGAACCTCAGCGACAAGAAGGTACCGGGATGTTTAACAGGAGATCAGTCATCCAGAGCTTGGCGAAGTCTAGTGCGTTTCTCAGACCAGAGGGGTGAAATCAGGTTTGGTTTGTCTCTTCCTTTGCGCAAGGGGGTATTGGAGGGGGTAGTCAGGAGACCCCATGACAGGAGAGCGTCTCGAAGAACTTTGGGGGTGGTACAGACAATAGTGTTGTTGTCCTTAGAGAAAATTAATTCGACAGGGACACCCCAGTTGTAAGGGATGTTGTGGACACGAAGCACTTTGATGTAAGGAGCAAACTCTTTACGACGCAGCATTGTTCCTACTGAAAGATCAGGGAAGATGGAGAGATCCTTGAATCTATCTGGTAATGTGACTCCCCTGCAGAGGGCTTGCAGTAGGTTATCTTTGGTGCGGAAGAAATGAATCTTGGCAATTACATCTCGTGGCAGCGATGGTGAAATTTGCTTGGGTTTGGGGAGCCTGTGTATACTGTCCACTGTAAGATCCAAGGTTGTGGCTTCTGGAAGAACTTTGGCTATGAGGTCCTGGAGGAAGGGGAGCAACATTTCAGAGGTGACGGTCTCAGGGATACCTCTGATACGTATATTGGACCTGCGGGATCTATCCTCCAAATCAAGGACCTTGGAGGAAAGCCTCTGAACCTCTTCCTCCAGTACAGAGTGTGAGTCTATGAGGAGATTGTGTGATGCATTGAATTCAGTCATTTTAGCTTCAATGTGATCAGTCCTAGAAACCAAGGATTGAATGTCTCCTCTAAAATCCTTCATCATCTGTTTGAAGTCGTTTTGTAGGTGTTCTCTGAACGAGGAGAACAATTGACGTAGAGTGGCTTCTGTGTTGTTAGACTTTCCAGAACAATCCTGTAACTCGGAGTCAATTGATTCAGCATGGGATGGAGTAGGCGAGGAGGGGGGGAGACTGAAAGCTCCTTTCAGGGGACGAGATGGAGGGGGCTGTTGAATGAACTCGGTGAGTTTGGAAGGTTTCTTGGGCTGATTTTTTTTGGAGGTGCCACCCATTTTGACGTGTATATGAGGGTGACAGTACAGATAAATGTGGTCAAGCGAAGCAGTTAATCTCTCCCTCTTTTTTTTTTTCCTTCTTCTTTTCCTTTCTTCTTTATTTCTTTAGGAGGTATCTCGCTAACCAGGAATGTAATATGGATTTTGGATATTAGTATGGATGATTTAGGGAGGTGTTCAGGTGGACAGAGGCTGCATTTAGTAAGAGGTGAAATCACCTTCAGACAGAACTGACTATATAAGTCCAGTGAAGGTGCTTCTTATAAAGACAGGGTTTCAGTGGAGACAGCAATTGGCAGGATACGGTCCAGGGTGTCTCAATTGGCAAGCAGGGAGGACAGTATGGAAGATTAGCTGCAAGATGTCAGTTGTATTAGGTGTTGCAGAGGAGCAGGTTTGTTCAGGGAGTAGCCACCGAGCCAGTGTAAATTCCCTGTGTGGGAGGACTTGCTGCGACGGCTTTTAATGAATATAAGGAGGATCCTCCGTCAAGGGGGTTAACTGCTTCAGCAGACTTTGAGGAGGGTGAAGTGAAGTTGGCAAGGAGGAATGTGGTGCCAACTTTAACACTGTATTTCTGCTTGATGGTGTGTCCCTGGCCCTGACAGCAAGCGTGAGGAAGCACACTGAGCTAAGATGGCCGCTAGCCGTTTATGTGGGGGAGGGGCTCACTGTACTCACCGCCGGATCGTCTCTACGGCGATGAGCTGGAGGCTTGGACGAGGAGCCGGTATGACCGAGATATCTGCTCGTTCCGTGCTCGACTCGGCTGTCAGGAGTGGTGAGTGAAGGAGGGCCACCGGAGCTTTCTCTGTCGCTGACTGTGACACGCGGCAGCGCGCCTGCAGTCAGGAACTCACGGCTGGGATTTCACTGCGTTCCAGAGCTCACTGAGGTGCCGGGATCGCACAGGCAGGTCGGGATGTGTTCGCCACTCTCCGGGGCAGGTGTCCGGTCCGGCAACGATCTCCATGGGTTTGTTTGGGCAGAGGTAACTTGCCGCTGGTGAGGAGCCCCTCTAACACTCGCCCGCCATCTTTAAGCGCCAAGCCACGCCCCCCCTGACTATATATATTTAGTCTGCTATTTACTGGTCTAATATTTTTAGATGTCTAGAATTAAGTATATGTTTTAGCTTTTGTATCGGTCTACCTGCTGGAGATATACTGTAACATAAGCTTCATAATATAGGTTGTCAGTAATACCTAAAAATGCTTAAAACCCTTTTAAACCCAGCTTTTCTCTTATCACCACATTGGCCATAGAAGTTCATGTTACATTTGTGCATTATTATATAGATTGATGATGTTACAGATTTTCATTGTTTCTCTGTTTCTGTGTTTTGGCATTTCTTAAACACACAATAATGTATTCATTGTACTATGTTCAGTCCATGTCATCATCATCAAGATAACACAACAGTATTCTATAAAGTCATTCCTGAGAAGATGCAACTGAGGACAATGGAAACATAAGATTGTTACATCCTGAGGTGAGATCCTCATTAGGGACATGTGGGCACATTGTATATAGTAGACGTTGGGCAATGATTGTATAATAGTCTTCTTTTTTTTTCAATAAACCTGAACTTAGAGTTCCAGAGGTGGCCACCAGTCTTCTATTCAGTCATATAAGTAATAGTATTATAAGCTCATAAGATTTTTTTCTCCTATGATTATTCTAAATATTGTTAATATTAATAATCTATTGTGAATATATTTGTCTTTTCCAGTCAGTAGGTCTCCCATTGATATATCTAAGAAAACCTAAGTCTTGATAGTTTAGTTTTTACCTTTTCAATGATCTTCTTTCATATTCTCATCACCTACTGCACTCCCCAAAGACTTAAATGGGTTGTCTTAATATTCTGTTTCACTGAGCCCAAAGCAGATTCAGATTCATACATCCTGTCTCTGCCTGGTCAGACTATGGTGGTTCCATAGCAGTGATTAGCATATCAGCTCTGCATTCACAGCTCCAGTTATAGCACTGCTATGAGAACAGATGTTATCTATAAGCGCCTAGCGATACAGAGCGCAAAGTAAACAAACAAAGGAGACTAATTCATTGTTTGAGATAACACTTTGTTCCAGTCTCAGACTGGGGTGCCTAGGGCCTACCAGTGAAATTTCATACTGGGGTCCAAAAAAATAAGCAATATGTTTGGAAAAAGTCTTCAATTACTGATCACTACTTATTTAAACCTAATATTTGTAGTGAGACGACTTTAACCACTTGATGACCAGGCCTGGCTCCTAGCTCAGCTGCGGTTCTGGGAGCTGCAAAACCCCATCTGCAACTGCATATTTTGCCACTGCAGCAGACAGATGATCTCCCAACATCAAAAGTTAGTGGACGATCATTAAGGGGTTGACCAACACCAAAGTATAAAGCTGCCAATACTTTTCTTGTTTCATTTCTATGTCCAAGTTTCATTTCCTTCAAGAGCCACCGACACTTTCTAAACTATTGTGAATACATTTGTTTTTTCCATAGGTCTCCCATTGACATATCTAAGATAACCTTGGTCCTGATACCTGTGCCTACAGTGGAAGTTTAGTTTTCACCTTTTCAATGATCTTCTTTCTTGCTCTCATCATAGCTCTCCAAAGTCTTCACCAATACAGAAGTATAAAGCTGCCAATACTTTTCTTGTTCCATTTCTACGTCCGAGTTTCATTTTCTTCAAGAGCCACCAACACTTCTGTCTCCCGTCTTTCTTATCTCATTGTATATTCAGCTCTGAAGTTGACCCCATTGGGTTACATTGTGCATCTCAGGATTTCTGTAAAGCTTTAACAAACAATAGATTTTACAGATTCCCTCCTGATTGTGGCTTGTTGATCGGTCAAGAGTTTTTTTCACCTTTTCCAGTTATTTCTATGAGTATCCAGACTCCTTACAATTTGGGAATATCCAGTATTTAATGACTTTCAAGTTGACTTGTTTTTTATATTACTTTGTTCTCAATTATTCACCGGTTATTAGTAAAAACACCTTTGTTTTCAGGTTTTTCTTAATCCAGGTTGGAAATCTAGATATTTTCCATAAATCAATGCATTCTCCTCCATTGAATTTCCACAAACTACACTACATTTGTGTCTGGAATACAGGAAACCATAATGTAGCTTCAACAATATTTTTAGGTATGACTTCTATGTTAATGGGACATAAACTCACTTTCTGTTGCCATGAATTCATTGTTAGATGTGACACATTTTACAACAAAGTTATTTTTCAGTTTAATGAATAAAAAACAAAGTATTTAGAAACATCTTTGGTAAAAAATAAAATAAAATAATTTTTCTTCTACAGTTCTCATGCAGACCTATGTGCCTCCAATCTTATAGACTACAAGCAAACCCTGTGTAGCGTGAATCTGAAGCCCTCTATTACTCCGCTCTATCTTTGCCTTTTCTACTCTCTGTAAGTAAGAAGGAGAAGGGAGTACAATGTGCAGAGGACAACACTGGTTTATCAAGCTATACAGGGGTTGCATTCAGTCTGTTACCACAGAGATATAGGCCTGCAGAAGAGATATAGATATAAAATAGTAGGAGACCTTTCATTAGTAAGACTATTTACAATGTTGGTTTATAGCTCTAGGCTGTTGTGGGACATACAGCTGTCTTGGGGTTTTGCCCCTTGTCAGTGCAGAGCAGAGTTTGCTGGCTGGGTTCCTCTTTTCTCCTCCACCTTTTCCTCCTTCTACTTCTTCTCCTCTTCTAGCTCCTCCTTCTCTTACTCCTTCTTCTCCTCCTCTTCTTTCTCCTCCTTCTTTTCCTCCTCCATCTCTTACTCCTTCTTTTCCTCCTCCTCTTTCTCCTCCTTCTCTTCCTCCTACTTCTATTACCTCTTATTCCTCTTTGTTAATATGAATATAATCTTAAACCAACTCCCTTGCTTTTAAACTAAACTTAATGTAACAATATTTAGTATAATAATAATAATAAGAATAATAATAATAAATAGGAGGAGGACAAATAAAAAACGAAAAGAAAAGTAGAGGAGTAGAAGGAGAAGGATAATAATAACTAGACTGAGAAGGAAGAGAACGGGAAGCAGGAGGAGAAAAGAAGGAGGAGATGTAGAATAAGGAGACAGAGGAGAGATGACACTGCACCATATATACATTTTTATTCTCATGGTAATAAGTAACTTTTTTCAATATTAAACTCCCTCTTCCATAGATATCACAGGACTGTGGACAAAGTAATGGGAATTGTATCATGGAACCACAGAATCAAACTCTTAAAAAAGATTTCATCCTTATGGGGTTTTCTCAGGACTTGAAGACTAATATTGTATTGTTTCTCATCTTTTTAGTGATGTATACACTGACCATCCTTGGGAACACTTTCCTGATCCTCACTGTTATCGTCAGTCCTAAGTTACACACTCCGATGTATTATTTCCTCTGTAACTTGTCCTTTATTGATTTGTGCTTCTCATCATCTACTGTCCCAAGCTTTCTTTTTGATATATTTACAAGGACAAGAAGGATTTCGCTCATTGGTTGCCTCATACAAGTGATATTCGGTACATGTCTAGGAGTAGCTGAATGTATCCTGCTAGCGGTGATGGCCTATGACCGGTATATCGCTATCTGCCTCCCCTTATATTACACCACCATTATGAGCTGGAGGGTCTGTAGATACATCACTGTTATTAGTTCCACAGGAAGTTTAGTGGTAACAGCTTTTCCTAGTGTCGCAAAACCTCTTGTATTCTGCAAAGAGAACACATTGAACCATTTTAGCTGTGATATCTTGCACCTTCTGGAGGTGGCGTGCGAGAACGTCCCCTTTTACCAGATATTTATATACTTTTTTGCTATCTTTATAGTATTGATATCACCGGCTTTCATTGTGGTCTCTTATGTTGCTATTATTATTTCTCTTTTAAAAATCCATTCCGCTGATAATCGATTCAAAGCCTTCTCCACCTGCGCTTCACACCTCACTGTGGTAGTGATGTTTTTTGGAACACTTATGGCCATGTACATTGGAGGACAAGCGGGTTCTTTATCTCATATGAAATATTATGCGATTATTTACAATGTTATAACTCCAGTAATAAACCCTTTGGTGTACAGCCTGAGGAATAATGAAGTAAAACAGGCTTTTGGGAAATTGCTGGCCCCAATCAGCCGCGTATAGGAGACAGTAGAAAAGACAGTTTTCAAAGTCTTAAAGACCACAGGTTCAGTGACACTATGTCATAGTTTATTCAAAATCTGTGATAAGGAAGCCAAATGACCAGATCTCAGAGTGTATGAAAGTTTATTTAGAAGTAAGATTTGACATGCAAAGCAGAAGTAAAGCAATGAAAGAGATAAGAGTTAATGAAAATGGAGGTGTGGAAGGAGACTGGATGTCACAGGGAGATGGAGAAAGCTCTCAAACTCAACTTTAGATGTGATTGGGTTTCCAAATTAGGAAATAATGTTGTCTTTTCAGCCTGATATCAGACGCAGCCAAGTTCATACATGTTTAAATCTGTGGGGCACACTAGAACTGTAGCGAAGCTACATATTTATAGCTTTGCTACGCCATTTGTAGGTGCATTACAGTTGGAACCGGTATACCACTTTCAAAGTGGTATACCTGAGCCTGAACTGTCGCCCTAGTGTTAGAATGCGCCTGATTTATGACTTGCTGTAGAACGAGTTCATAAATCAGGTACATTCTAGACTAATGTTAGGCGTATGAAATTTGGCATGTTAACGCCAAATTTCATACATGTCGTCCCTCATGTCACATAGAGACAGAGAAGACTCCCCACAGTCCGGCCCTTTAAGGTGATTTTCTGGATTTCTAACATGAGGCCTCTATGTACACCAGTGTCCCGGAAATCTCATACACATCACAGAAATAATTTGCGTAAAACCACTGTCTATGTTTCCCTGTGAGGTCTTGGAGAGTATGCAATCCCTTTATCTAGTAAAAACGCAGAAAAAACGTTTCAAATAAAAAATGTATTTCATGCATACACAACATGATACTACTGATTACCCATAAAAGCTACACTGTTTGTGCCAGACTCAATAGAGAAAGAAATAGATAAGTTATATCTCCTAAAAGAAATATCATTAATCAATAATTAAAAATGAACAGAAAACCTGATATATCAGATACCACCGAAAAAAGATGGAGGGTAAAAGTAGTGAAACAATTTGTAACTATATTAATACAATACACATTTAGTACATATAGAAGGTAATATTATGACATTTATACTAGTGCATCTCAAAAAATGAGAACATCACTGAAAAGATAATTGATATTAACAACTTAAGTCAAATAGAGAAACCCATATATTGTATAGACTCATTACAGTATGAATGACAATGTTTAATATAATATATTTGTGAGCTCTATAACAAATAAAAAGATTGAGAACCCCTTTAATTTTCAATGATATTCTAATTTTTTGAGATGCACTAGTATATCAAAGTGCAAGGTACATATATTGAGAAAATAAACCTATACTGTATCAGGACAATAATCAATTAAAATTCATCACAGAATAAAGCAATTAAGGGGCAATGAAATCAATAATCCGCACTAATTCCACCCAAGCACTATATAATGTTTTCATTTTTGATGAGTAACATTTCTCTTATGATATATGACTTAAACATTGCTTTAATTATTGGGTCTGGCACAAATAACTTCTGAGGGTAACCTTTATCTAATCAATAGGACTTCACATATCCCCCTATTCATACAGAACCTTACATTCCTGAAGGCAAAAGTTCCTGGTTACAGAGAGCAGAAGCAGCAAGCTGTATACACATATATAGCGGAAACTCCATATTACATTGGCAATTGATTATATCAGCAATGCTATATTGATTATTTTTCCTAATCATTTGTGAGTTTATCCACTTTTTCTAATTGCATTATTTACCTGAGAAAGCTTCTGGATCAATGTAATTGTCGGATCAATGTATTAAGAATGTCTGGACTGGTTGAGAAATCTAGAAAGAAAGTAACTCATTGACTGATGAAACCTAACTGACTACAAGAAGATATTCCGTTATAATAAAAGCAATCATTCAAACACACTGTAAGGACGTGGAGTTGATTTTTTTGACTAGACTCTATTATTCCATTTTCTAGGCTTCCAGATGTGAGAGAAGTTCAGTTAAAACCGAGGGCTTCAGAATTTTTCCCACTATCCTGGTCTGTGACATTTACAATTAGTGTTGATCGAGAAAAGTTGAGTTTGAGTCACACATCTTGATTTTCTCGAAACAAACATTTTACTGTTAGTTCGAGTAAATGTTCGACACGCCATTTTAATAGTTTTCAGCGTCTTTCTGCACTTTTGGTGGCCATCCAATAGGTGCAGAGCACAGAGAAGTGTCAAAAACGTCATAGCTGAGGTGTAGGGCTCTCATTGGCTGCTATAATCACATGACCATGTTACATACTTTATATTTCACTATATTGCGTTCTGAATGCCATTTTCACCTCACTCTTTGTACTGTACAGACTGCTCTCTGTCTGCTTGCTTGCATGCAGGCACAATATTTGTTTATTAGCAATTTTAGACAGGAAAAGTTGCTATTTAGATTAGTTAGGTAGTTAGTTAGGGGTGTGTGTAGCAAGCTTAAGGAATCAAGACTTAGATAGCATTTTCCTCTCCATAGACAGCACTAGTTAGGGAGTTTGGTATTGCTGGCTGCATCTTTCCCACACCCAGAAGCTGTTATTTGGCGACATTTTCAGGCTCACATAATGCCTAACTCTCATATACATGGATATATATTATACAGGGTGCTTGGATTTGCTAAATCATAGTGCCCAAAAGTTCAGTAATTGTATAACACACTGTTTCCAAATCTCCTATACAAAGAAATATATTCTAAATAGTGGTTGGTTGGTGAAAATTATACTGAGTGGAGAAAAGTTCATTTTTGGCAGTTTTGGGGTTGAAATATCTTTCAAATATACCGTGTGTTATTGTCAGATATATATATCCAGGAAATAGAGTTCTCTCTGTTGCTAAATCTTACTCAACGCCAAAAAGTGTACTTTTGCCAGATTTTAAGTCCACATAACGCTGTAATATACCAGTGTGTTATTGGGATCTATATATATATATATATATAATTATATAATATATATATAATATATATATATATAAATATATTATATTTTATATATTTTAATATATATATATAATATATACACACACTTCCATCTTTTTTATTACATATATCTATGATATTTAGCTTTTGAACATGGTGAGAACTAGAGGTGATAAGCGAACAAGGAGGGGCGTAGGAAGTGGAGATAGAGGTAAGAAACAAGGCACTCCTTTCAGTGCTCTTGACAACACACAAGCGAGTACATCGTCAGTTGCAGGACCGTCAGACCTGTCATCGCTTGCTCAATTCTCTGTGCGTCTCATTACTGAACACCGTCGCCAATCTCTTCTTCAGTGGTTATCAGACCCTGCAGCCAACAGTTTTACCTCCTTTTACTCTCAGTCAGGGCCACAAATGTCATCATCATCATCATCATCATCAGTCCAACCTGAAGCAAACATGGGCCGAATGTCACAACTCAATATACAGACCACTCCAAATGATCCATATTCTGAAAAGCATTTTGAACAAACAATGCGGTTGGGGTTAGAAGGCATTTCAAAAGATCAAGAGGCCAAAGGGGATAATTTTGTCTGCTCTGATGCCCAATCACATACACCTCTTACTCCTCCTCCTTGCAGCCCTCCAAATCTTAATTTTTTAAATGCCTCCACCTGTAAGACCACCAAATGTATTAAGTCCTGTTATCCTGAAATTCAATGTTTCCAATTGGGATGTTCTCATTGCCACCAATGGTACTGACGCCTAATGTAGTAGAACAGGAACCTCGCTGTTCCCCAATACCATGTTCTCGCTGCCACTAATGGTACTGCCGCCTTATCTTGTCAAACCAGAACCTCCATGTTCCCCATAGCCATGTTCTCGCTGCCACCAATGGTACCACCAATGGTACTGCTGCCTAATCTTGTCGAACCGGAACCTCTATGTTCCAAATTGTCATGTTCTCGCTGCCACCAATGGTACTACTGCCTAATCTTGTTGATCAGGAACCTGCATGTTCCCCAATGCCATGTTCTTGCCTCCACCAATGGTACTGCCATTAGAGATGGGCGAATTGATTCTAACGAAGTGGAATTCGTTTAGAATTTCAGGAAAAAATTCGGTTCGGACCGAAGTCGAACTTTGGGGTACTTCGGGGGAACGAAGTGTGCTTTTGGGTTGATAAAATGGCTGCGAGCACATGGCGCTACATGGGGCAAAGCACTCTGGGAGGAAGAAGGGCATAGCCTGCATGACATGTGCAGAGATGAGCCAATCAGAGACCGGCGGGATTCTGTGACGTCACCGCACTATATAAGACCGAGCGCGCCGCTGGGAGTCACACTCCCCTCACGTACTGATAGGGAAGGTGCTGCTGCGGGTGTAGCACTTTCTGAAGAAAATGATTTTATACAGCGATTTCTGTGGGGTGTCTCAGCTTGTCTCAGAGACTGTTCTCTGAATGTTCTATTTCTGATTTTTTGGGGTATTGGATCTGAAATCCAGTGTGCGTCCACTGCAGCTGCATATACATTCAATATCCAAGTGGGATCTAAGCCAGTTCCTGTTGTATTCATTTAAAGAAACAGCTTTTTACAATACAAATACCACTTCATTTTTGGCTGCTGAATTCTATTGCGCAATTTACATCCCGGGGGTTTTTTAAACGTTTTTTTGCTGGTGTGCTGACAAAAAAAAACGTCTTTTT
>JAODAL010044354.1:0-32939 GCA_025379985.1 Phyllomedusa bahiana
CCCCTTACAAGAATGCAGGTTGTCTTTTTGGGGTTGTGGGATTTTTGACAGGCCTGAGGGTTATTTTGGGGGTTCCTCTAAAAAGGGGCCCAGACCCGAGACCTGGAGATCGTCAGGTTTTCTTCCACCCCTCTTGGGCAGGGGGAAAAGGGATCGGGCGGGAATGGGGGCTTTCCTGGCTGACGCCACCCCTACCCCAAGGGTGTAAACTCTCGCTGGGACATTTTAAACCGAATCGATTCGGGAAAAGAGGAAGTGAAGGGTGGCGATTGGGGGCTTACCCCTAAAAAGAAGTCACCTGGCTCTGATGGTCTAAAAATCAGATTTTTTAACAAGACCTTAAGGAAAATTTGGGTTTTCCCCTTTTGGATGGGGGTAAAAAAATTTTGAGTGTCCCCCCCTTTCGGGCATTTGGGCCAAAGTCAATGAGGAGGTCACACTGTTAATTTTTTAAAAGGGGTTTTAAAGATCCCCCCCAAACATTGAGAATTGGCGCCCTTTATAGCGGCCCCCAATGTGGGAAGGGAAAGGGAATTCTGGCAAAAAGTGCTTTTCAACCGGCTAATTAGGGGGGCCCTCCCGGGCTCCGGGTGGGGGGCTCAGCACTGCTCTGTTCCGGGGCCCGCACAAATTAGTGAGCCCTCGGTGTAGGGAAAAGCCGTTGGGCGGGCGGGGGGTCAGGGAGGGGTTTACACACTGTTTTTTGGGGATCGGGCCCAAAAGGCCCTTTTGATCGGGTTTGCCTGGTTTTTTCTGGGCCACGCTTCTGAGATAGGGCCCTTGCCGCGGCGGTTTTTTGTAGATTGGTTAAAAAAAAACATTTACAAGGGGGCTGGGGCTTTTGCTTGTGAACAGGGGATTGGGGGGGGCCTTTTTGGGGGTGGGTTTCCGGGGGGGTCGGGGGTTCCCCCTCTCCCCCCTTTGCTCTACGGGTTCGCCATTGCCCCTTTTCCCAAAGGGGAGGTTGGATGGTGTACCATTGGCGGGGGTGGGGGGGGGCCCTGGGGGCCATCGGTTCCGCTTAAAAGGTCGTAGCTTACGCGGTTGATGTCTGTCTTTTTTTTTCCCTCTTTGGAGGGGGGTTTGGATTTTTTGTGTTTGTCAAAAAGTAGAGGCTATTCGGGGGGGCATGGACCCCAAAGTAAAACCCCGGGGAAGTGTGAAACCCTCGGGTTTGGGGAGGGGGAGATTCAGCTTTTTTTCCCCCCGGGGAGGGGGGCCCTCCCTGTCCCCCCAGGAATAAAATTCAGACCCCTCGGCTTGAATTGGGAAAAAGGGTTTTCCCCGGGGGAAAAAAAAAACCGGGGGAAACCCGGGCTAAATTTTTTGCCATCAGAAGGGTGGACCAGGGGAAAAAAGGGTGGTCCATGACCCGGGGGAGAGGGTTTGGTAAAAACTGTCAAGAACCTACCTGCTCCGGTTTTTAATTACCTGGGCAGTGTGTTGCCCCTTTTTCCCCCGGGCTCTCTGGCCGCGGTTTTACAGCCTGTTTTTTCAGTACTTTGGGGGGGGAAAAAGGTTGTCCCGTCAAGCGGGGGTGTGACGGGGACGGAACGAGGAGGTCGGGGGGGTTTAAGGGATGGTTAACCCCTTTGGGGTTTTCCCGGGCAAACACCTTTATTAAGACCAACATAGCGAGCCTCTGGATAGAAGGCCCTCCTCCTCCGTGGGTCGCCTCCTGCAGGGAATGGCTGCAGTCCTACTTCCAGGAATGGGAGTTGGGAGGTCGAGTGAAGATCTTCCGCACGCCACATGGGTATCTCCCAGCTTACGCTGCACTGACTCTGAAAATCATCCGTCGATGGGGTCTGGACGTGACGGAGGTGAGGACTCTCGCCAGGAAATCCCTGGATGAGAGGGTCTTATCAACGCATTTCGGAGCCCGTTGACCCTCAGGGATTGCCCAGGTCGGGATCTGAGGGCGGGCTTACGACTTTTAAACTCAGTAAGGATCCCCTTGAAGTTTTGGGACTTGGCCTGGCGCTGCTTCCATGGAAAACTATATGTGAGGAGCAATGTGAAGTTTAGGAGCCCCGAGGATAGGGGATGTCCTCGGTTGGAGTGCGGTGGCGTACTTGAGACCATGGAGCACTTCCTACTTCACTGCCCCTTTAATATAGAGGTATACACCAGGGTGGGAGCTTCCATCGGCTGGCCCCAACTGGCCGGTCTCTCCTATGCGGAGTGGGCGTACGGGGCGTTCAGAGAGCGAGGTGGCCGGGACCTGTGCACTTTATACATAGTTGCCAACTTTCGCAAATGAAAAAGCAGGAGAACTTAGTGGGCGGCGCACGTAGCGCGCCGCGGCAAAAATTTGCATGGACACGCCCATCTTGTTGGTATGCCACGCCCCTTCAAAAAAGCCACACCCACTCCACCTAACTGCATAACGGCTTTGGAAGAAAGCCAGGTAGATGCCCTTATAGCCAGGTAGTAGCCCCCCATAACCAGGTAGTGCCCTTACAGGCGGTAGATGCCCCCTTGTAGCCAAGTAGATGCCCCCTCTGTTGCCAGGTAGAGCCAAATTTGTAGCCAGGTAGATGCCCCCTTTGTTAGCCAGGTAGGTGCCCCCCATTGTTAGCCAGGTAGGTGCCCCCCATTGTCAGCCAGGTAGGTGCCCCCCATTGTCAGCCAGGTAGGTGCCCCCATTGTCAGCCAGGTAGGTGCCCCCATTGTCAGCCAGGTAGGTGCCCCCATCTGTTAGCCAGGTGTGTGCCCCTCTGTTAGCCAGGTAGTGCCCCCTGTTAGCCAGGTAGTGCCCCATCTGTTAGCCAGGTAGTGCCCCCATCTGTTTGCCAGGTAGTGCCCCCATCTGTTAGCCAGGTAGTGCCCCCATCTGTTAGCCAGGTAGTGTCCCCATTGTTAGCCAGGTAGTGCCCCCAGTGTTGCCAGGTAGTGCCCCCATCTGTTAGCCAGGTAGATGTCCCCTCTGTTGCCAGGTAGTGCCCCCTCTGTTGCCAGGTAGTGCCCCCTCTGTTGCCAGGTAGTGCCCTCTCTGTTGCCAGGTAGTGTCCCCTCTGTTGCCAGGTAGTTGCCCTCTCTGTTAGCCAGGTAGAGCCCCCTAAAGCTAATAAAATTAAATAATAAAATCCACTTACCTTACCAGGCTCCTGCAGCGTGGCCGCTCCCGACCGATCTCCTCAGCGGCGCAGGGGGGAAGTGAGAGCAGCCAGCGCGTCACTCCCCTGCAGCCGCGCGTCACTTCCCCTGCGCCCGTTGACCTGTATGTACGGCGCACACACCGGCGCCGTACATACAGGGAGGAGGGAGGAGGGAGCGATCCCTCCTGCTTCCTCCCCGCACCGTGAGACCGCGGGCGGGTGAGCGGCCGCTGCGGCCGCTGCACCCGCCTGTAGGAGCGGCCGGGCGGCGCATGAGTAGCGCACCAGCGCTACTCTTGCGCCGCGGTAATTTAAAGGACCCCCGTCGCCTGCATGGCGGCGGGAGGAATGCCAACTCCCCGGGAGGGCGGGAGGGGACCCCAAATAGCGGGACCCCCCCGCCAAAAAACGGGAGAGTGTTGGCATGTATGCTTTATACATAGTTAGCATAGTGGTCAGGTATCACGTGTGGCACGCCCGGTGCTTAGTGCGACGTGGCAGAAACCCTCCCAGGGGAAGAGGTGATTAGGAACATTCTAGGTGACCTGGAGAAGGTGCGCTCTCTGGAGTTCGAGAGACTGGGGGCCTCAAGGGCGACCACCCTCTGGAGGGGCTTCACTTTCCAGGTGCCCTAGGTCTCTGAGACTCCATCATCCTGGTGGTGGGCTGAGATCTACAGCAGAGAAAAATGGCAGGCTTCTTTAAATTGCAAAAACATGTAGAAAATTTATTAAAAAGTCCCATAAATACAAGACTTGAATGACAGCAGTTGTACTACTTGCGATTATGGTGGAGAACATTCCATAGTAAGCGGTATAATATATGTTGAAGACGTATTTTCATCTGCAGTACTGCGACTGCATAGCTCTGGTCGCTCCGGCTTGGAGCACGGTGGGCTGAGATCTGACACTTAGCTTTTTGTTTTGTTTTGAAGTGATGAGGGAACAAACGCTTGGAGACAATGAACCAGAGTCTCAGGGAGTCTGGGGTGAGTATTCAGCTTTCTGATACATGGTATGTGGGTTTTGATTTTCAGTATGTATATATCTGTACATATGTATATTTAAATGTATGTATATAGTTAGAAGTGAAAAAAAAAAATTGGGGGGATATAGTTAGGTTGGGAGGGGGGGTTTGGGGATTTTAGAGAGCAGGGGTGTAATGGGAAATAATGAACATTAAGGACTTTTGGACTGGGAAAAAATAAATAAATAAAAAAAAAGGGGGAGGATATAGTTAGGTTGGGAGGGGGATTTGGGGATTTGCGAGACCAGGGGTGTAATGGGAAATAATGACCATTAAGGACACGGACTTTTGGACTAGAAAGGAAAATAAATAAATATATATATAATAGTAAAAAAAAAGGGGGGGATATAGTTAGGTTGGGAGGTTTTTTTTTGGGGACTTGAGGAATTAGGGGTATAATGGTAATAATGGACATCATGGACATTTGTACTTTGGAAAAAACAAAGATAAAAAAGAGAATATAACTTGTATATATGTAAATAGTATTAACGTTGTAAATAGCTGAGGTAATCACAGGTGGGCCAGCAGGGGGTGTATATAGATTTTTTTTTTATTTTTTACATATTTATAGAAAAAAAAAAAAGTGGGTGTATGTTTTGAATTAATGGGGTGAATGGAGCTGGACCGGTCAAAATTGTAAATATGTTTAAGTTTATGGTTTCTGTATTTTTCAGTTTATTTGTACACTGGTTATTACTTTGTTCAGATTCTACATTTATACAATAAAAAAAGTTGCAGCTCTGGAGTATAATACAGGATGTAACTCAGGATCAGTACAGGATAAGTAATGTATGTACACAGTGACTGCACCAGCAGAATAGTGAGTGCAGTTCTGGAGTATAATACAGGATGTAACTCAGGATCAGTACAGGATAAGTAATGTATGTACACAGTGACTGCACCAGCAGAATAGTGAGTGCAGCTCTGGAGTATAATACAGGATGTAACTCAGGATCAGTACAGGATAAGTAATGTATGTACAGTGACTGCACCAGCAGAATAGTGAGTGCAGCTCCGGAGTATAATACAGGATGTAACTCAGGATCAGTACAGGATAAGTAATGTATGTACACAGTGACTGCACCAGCAGAATAGTGAGTGCAGCTCTGGAGGATAATACAGGATGTAACTCAGGATCAGTACAGGATATGTAATGTATGTACACAGTGACTGCACCAGCAGAATAGTGAGTGCAGCTCTGGAGGTTATACAGGATGTAACACAGTAGCAGTACAGGATAAATAATGTATATACAGTGACTGCACCAGCAGAATAGTGAGTGCAGCTCTGGAGTATAATACAGGATGTAACTCAGGATCAGTACAGGATATGTAATGTATGTACACAGTGACTGCACCAGCAGAATAGTGAGCGCAGCTCTGGAGTATAATACAGGATGTAACTCAGGATCAGTACAGGATAAGTAATGTATGTACAGTGACTGCACCAGCAGAATAGTGAGTGCAGCTCTGGAGGATAATACAGGATGTAACTCAGGATCAGTACAGGATAAGTAATGTATGCACACAATGACTGCACCAGCAGAATAGTGAGCGCAGCTCTGGAGTATAATACAGGATGTAACTCAGGATCAGTACAGGATAAGTAATGTATGTACACAGTGACTGCAGCAGCAGAATAGTGAGTGCAGCTCTGGAGGATAATACAGGATGTAACTTTTCAGTGGGTTTCTATTAAAGGAAATTTTACAGTTCTTTTTACCCTGTCACAGTTTTTGGGGCCTCATATTTTATACTAATTAATATTCCTAATCTCTATAACAGTCACAGATTGGCCCAAAATGTCCCCAGTTTATTGGCCCAACTATTCGATGAAGACTTCTCATCCCATCTCCTATCACTTCCAGTCAGAGTCCTGTGACAGTTGCCTCGTGGGGAGTACCAGGCCCCCAAAAGTTTCATAGAGACGTCACTGTTTTTTTATGGCGTGCCGGGTGCAGGTTCCCTATTGCCAGGGTTCAGCACCGGACAGCTCCGAGCGTAGGTTCCACTATGAATGGAAGGACCTCTGTTCATGAAGGGGTTAAAAGTTGTGGGGTCCCTGTAAGAAAAGCTGAGGCTTAGATTGGGCAGTGACAGGAGATGGAGACGACACCTCTGCTCTTCAGCTGGAGACAGGCAAGTGATGCTCCTGTGTTCATTCCCACCATTGTGTCGCCACGCGGAAATCATCTCTGCAATTATTCCGATTCATACTGGAAATCGCGTCGCTTACAGACAAGCATTGTGCGGGGGAACAAAGGCGGTAAATAATCTGTGGACTGAATATTAAGTGGCTGCTTCCTGCAAGGCGCAAAGTTTCGTTTGGCAAACTTGTTTTCTGCACAAAAAACTTTAGAAGTGAAATTAGCAAAATGAGCGATCGCATATTCAAGATATTGGGACATTGGTATCATGACCTGATATCGATATGACTTGGTAGCGCTATATGGCAGCATAATGGGGCAATGTGATGGCTCGATGGTAGCAATACGTGTATGATGCTATAGACTATGTAAGGGTATAATTGTGATTTTGAAGAGCTATATAGCGCCATTATGGTGCTATAGATGTTATAATAGACACTTTCTAGTGCCATATGGCGCTATTATCATTCTTTGTAATGGCTCTATGGTGGTAGTATAATACTATAGATTATGTAAGGGTATAAAAGTGAATTGTAGGGCTATATGGCGGCATTATGGTGCTATAGATGTTATAATAGACACTATGTAGAGCCATATGGCAGTATTATGGTGCTAAGTGATGGCACTATAGCATTATGGTGCTATATGGTATAATAGACACTTTGTAGGGATATATGGTGGCATTATGGTGCTATAGATGTTATAATAGACACTTTGTAGGGATATATGGTGGCATTATGATACTATAGATTATGTAAAGGTATAATTATGACTTTGTTGGGCTATATGGCAGGATTATGGTGCTATATGTTGGCTCTATGGCGGCATGATGCTATAGATTATGTAAGGGTATAAAAGTGACTTTGTAGGGCTATATGGCGGCATTAGGATACTATTGATATTATAAGGGTATAATTGTGACTTTGTAGGGCTATATGGCAACATTATGATGCTATATCTTGGCTCTATGGTGGCATTATAGTGCAGTAGATTATGTAAGGGTTTAATAGGACTTTGTATGGTGATATGGCAGTGTTAGGGTGCTACATGATGGTGCTATGGTGGCAGTAGAGGCAATGTAAGGGTATAATGTGGCATTATGTGGCTGTATTATGGCACTGTTAGAAGCTTATGATGCTACATGATGCTTGTATGAGGCTATATGGGAGCAATATGGAGGCATTATGATGCTATATGTAGTAGAAAGGTATAATAGTGACTTTGTAGGGCTATATGGTGGCATTATGGTGCTATAGATTATGTAAAGGTATAATTGTGACTTTGTAGGGCTATATGGCAGGATTATGGTGCTATATGATGGCTCTATGGTGGCATTATGATGCTATAGATTATGTAAGGGTTTAATAGTGACTTAAGGGCTATATGGCGGCATGATGGGGCAACGTGATGGCTCTATGGTAGCAATACACATATGATGCTATAGACTATGTAAGAGTACAATAGTGACTTTGAAGGGCTATGTAGCAGCATTATGATGCTATAGATGGTATAATAGATACTTTGTAGGGCTATATGGTGGCATTATGCTACTATAGATTATGTAAAGGTATAATTGTGACTTTGTAGGGTTACATGACGGCATTATGCTGCTATATGTTGGTACTGTGGCGGCATTATGATACTATAGATTATCTAAGGGTATAAAAGTGACTTTGTAGGGCATATGGCGGCATTATGGTGCTATAGATGTTATAATATACACTATGTAGAGCCATATGGCAGTATTATCGTGCTAAGTGATGGCTCTATGGTGGCATTATGATGCTATAGATATTATTAGGGTATAATTGTGACTTTGTAGGGCTATGTGGCAGCATTATGGTGCTATATGTTGGCTCTATGGTGGCATTATGATGCTATAGATTATGTAAGGGTATAATAGAGACTTTGTAGGTGATATGGCAGCATTATGATGCTATAGATGGTATAAGGGTATAATAGTGACTTTGAAGGGCTATATGGCGGCATTATGGTGCTATAGATGGTATAATAGACACTGTAGTGCCATATGGTGGTATTATGATGCAATAGATTATGTAAGGGTATAATAGAGACTTTGATGGTGCTATGGTGGCAGTAGAGGCAATGTGAGGGTATAATGTAGCATTATGTGGCTGTATTATGGCACTGTGAGAAGCTTAGGATACTACATGATGCCTGTATGAGGCTATATGGTTGCATTATGGTGCTACCCGTGGAGCCTCTCCCCCACCCAACTAGTACTCTACTCAGCACTGATGGGGAGCAAACACCCAAAACAGCTGTCTGCAGATGAATATCTGTTTGGCTCTAATCCCAGTCACATTGCACAGCTCAGTGAGTCGGATGTAACTTGAGGAATAGGTGGCGCTGCAGAGTCCTAGCTAATTTCCCACGAATCTTTTAGAATATATCGGAAGCTCCTTGCACTTGTTTGCTGACTCGGCGCCATTGAGCCCATCAGTAACAGTAATAGCTCTAGTCCTGGCCCTATGTTACTGCAGGCTGGAGGAGAACGGGCACCAACATCATAGGCTCAGCTGCATGGCAGGTAAACTTGGGGAGGGTGAGGCATCCAGGACTTTAGGGTCAACTCTAGTTATGTCATTGCCCTCCTGGGTGGCGGGGGTAACATTGCAGCCCGGGGGGGCGACAGAGACTCCAGCTCTTCTATTACAGCCCTCGTCCAAGCCTTTCTCCCCTGTTGTGCGGGCAGAGGGCACGGGTGCCCACCATGCCCACTAAAGAAAGTACACGACTGTTGGTGATTGAGAAATGGTCTGATTACATTAGTAAGACCCCCAGCGTGAGCATTGCCAATCACTAGAAGAAGGGCTCCTAGTTCGGCAGATGACAGTATTGGTTACCCGCAGGTGCGGTGCACTCTATGTGCCGCCACTCACTGCCCAGTAGTGATTTGCTTCGCCATCTCCCGGTAACGCTTATTAAATGTCACTTTCTGCTCCGCACAGAGATGCTAATAATCCCAGATTCTCCGATTTCAGTTCTCGACTTGTGGCAATAAAGAAAGGTCACGAAGAAAGGGGGACGGTGGCGGGAGGCCAGGAGGAGGGCGCGGGCGAGATGGCAGAGGGAAGGGGAGAAAATCAGGAGGGCAGACAGTTCTGGGTAGTGACCCCTGGGGTATGAGTAAGGCACCAGGGCCACCATTAGGGAACTATTGGCAAAGCTACTACTAATGGCCCCTGGGGTAAAAGTAGGGCCCTCAGGGCCCCTATTGAGACAGTATTGGCAATTCTACTGCTAGTGGCCCCTGGGGTATGAGTAGGGCCCTCAGAGCCACCATCAGGGCAGTATGGTTGCTATAGCTACAGACCTGTTAGACCTCTCCTTATAGGCTGCCAGTGCTGGTTGCTATAGCTACAGACCTGTTAGATCTCTCCTGATAGGCGGCCAGCACTGGTTGCTATAGCTACAGACCTGTTCAATCTCTCCTGATAGGCTGCCAGCACTGGTTGCTATAGGTACAGACCTGTTCGATCTCTCCTGATAGGCGGCCAGCACTGGTTGCTATAGCTACAGACCTGTTTGATCTCTCCTTTAGGCGGCCACACTGGTTCTATAGCAAAACCTTTTAAATCCTCCTGAAGGCTGCCAGCACTGTTCTTGGGGTTTCAGCCCTGTTTGATCCTCCCAAGGCTCCCAGCCTGGTTTCTAAGCTACAACCTGTTTGATCCCATAAAGGCCCAGTAAACGCCCTGAATTTAACAAAAACCCCAAGGAAACAGGACGAGGTAGATAAAATCGATGATGTGGACAACCCCTTTAACAAAAATTATACAATTACTTTTAGTGATATTCAAATTTTTTTGAGATGCATTAGTTTTTGACTATTTTAAGGGACTTCTCACCATACAATGATGGTATATTAATGGGTATACCATCAAAGTCTGGGAAGATGTGGGGTTCCACCCTGGACTGGCACCTATCCAGGGCAGGGCCCCCCAAAGTTTTTTACTCAGAATGGAGAGACATCGGCACGCCCCAACTCTCATTCTATTTTATTGGGGGTTTTCCCCGTACAGGGGAGCGCTGTTCTCCATTCTGTACTAGGGAGTTTTCCCTACAGGGGGGGGGCTGTGTTTTCTCCATTCTTTTCTATGGGATTCCCCCACAGGGAGGGCTGTGTTTCTCCCTTCGGTTTCTATGGGATTCCCCGTACAGGGGGGCGCTGTGCTCCATTCTGTTCTATGGGATTCCCAGACGGGGGGGCGTGTTTCTCTCCATTCTTTTCTATGGGAATTCCCCCAAAAGGGGAGCGCTGGTTCTTTTTCCATTTTGTTCAAAGGGAGTTCCCCGTACAGGAGAGCCTGTGGTTCCCATTCTGTTTTATGGGAGTTCCCCCGTACAGGGGAGCGCTGTTTCTCCATCTGGTTTTATGGGAGTTCCCCCCGTACAGGGGAGCGCTGTGTTCTCCATCCTGTTCTATGGGAATCCCATACAGGGGGGGGGGCTGTGTTTCCATTTTTTCTATGGGAGTTCCCAGTACGGGGAGGGGTCTGGGTTTTCCCCTTCTGCTCTATGGGGTTCCCATACAGGGGGCGCGTGTTCTCCCCCTTCTGTTTTTAGGGGGTTCCCATACAGGGGAGCGCGGGGTTCCCATTTGTTTTAGGGAGTTCCCAGTACAGGGGGGCGCTGTTTCTCCAATCTGTTCATGGGATTTTTTAGTACAGGGGAGCGCTGTGTTCTCCATTCTGTTTTTTACGGAGTTCCAGTACAGGGACGCTGTGTTCTCCATTTTGTTCTATGGGGGGTTTCCCCGTACAGGGACGCTGTGTTTTCCATTGTGTTCTATTGGAGTCCCCGTACAGGGGGGGCACTGTGTCTCCCTTTTGTTCTATAGGAGTTCCCAGTACAGGGAGCGCTGTGTTCTCCATTCTGTCTTTGCAAGCTCCCAGTACTTGGGAGCGCTGTGTTTTCCATTCTGTTCAATGGGGGGTTCCCAGTACAGGGAGCGCGTGTTCCCACCTGTTTTATGGGAGTTCCCATACAGGGAGCGCTGGTCCTCCCTTCTTTCTACGGAGTTCCCATACAGGGGGGCGGTTTTTCTCCATTTGTTCTATGGGAAATTCCCATACAGGGACGCTGTGTTTTCCATTCTGTCTATGGGGGGTTTCCCCGACGGGGGGGGGGGTGTGTTCCCCCATTCCCGTTCTATAGAGTTCCAGGGGGCAGGGACGTGGCCCCTCCCTTCTGTTTTTTTTGCGAGCTCCCAAAACTTTTTGGGGGCGCTGTGGTTTTTTCCCCCTTCTGTTCTATTTGGGGGTTCCCAGTAAAAGGGGACGCTGTGTGCTCTCCATTCTGTTCTATGGGAGTTTTCCCCTTTCAGGGGAGCGCTGTGTTTTTCCCCTTCTGTTCTACGGGGGTTCCCTACAGGAGAGCCCCTGGTTTCTCCATTCTGTTCTATAGGATTTCCCAGTACAAAGGGAGCCTGGGGTTTTTCCCCTTCTGTTTTTTTGCGAGTTTTCCCCGTACAGGGACCTGTGTTCTCCATTCTGTTCTAAATTTCAGTTTATCCCAAAGGGGGGGGGGGGGGGACGGGGGAAAAGGGGGCCCTTTTTGTTCTCCATTCTGGTTTTAAAGGGAGTTCCCAGGGCAAATGGGGGCGATGTGTTTTTCCCTTCTGTTCTTTTCGGGCCCCCCAAACTTGGGAGGGGGGGCTGGGGTTTTTCCCTTTTTGTTTTTATGGGAGTTCCCCCGTACAAAGGGGGGCGGGTGTGTGCTCTCCATTCTTTTTCTATGGGGGTTTCCCCGTACAGGGGGGCAAAATGGGGTTCTTCCCGTCAAATTTTATTTGGGGGTTTCCCCTTTACAGGGGAGCGCTGTTTTCCTCCATTCTGTTCCCAAGGGAGTTCCCAGTACAAGGGGGGCCTTGGGGTTTTTTTTCCCCCTTTTGTTTTTATGGGAGTTCCCCGTACATTTGGGGTGCTTTTGGGGTTTCTCCATTCTGTTCTATGGGAGTTTCCCAGTACAGGGGGGGCGCTGTGTTCCCCCATTCCCGTTCTATGGGAAAATTCCCCTTTCAGGGGAAACGGTCTAAAACGGGGTGTACCTTCCTATAGAACAGAATGGAGAATTGTGCGCATGCGCTATTGTCTCTAAGTTCTGAGCAAAAACTTTTGGTGGCCCGTTCCTGAGATGGGTGCGAGTCCCAGAGCTGGAGCCCACATCTCTTACACTTTGATGCTATATACTATCAATATGCCACCAAAGTCTATGATGGGAGCTCCCCTTAAAACTAATTAGTGAGATGGAATACCCCTTTCAGCAGCTGCTCTGTGCTTTACCGCCACTCACTCCATTGTCTGTGCCGCTGCGCCTGGCAGATGATAACCTACATACAATGATAATTTTACCCCAATATAAACCTTTTCCCCTCTATAAAGGGGGTATCCAGGGGTTTTGGAGCTGCTGCGCCGGATGCTCATGAATTATCCTGGACAATGGATCCCGAACTGGGGGGCTGTGCGCCCTAGAAAACAAACAAAACGTGTATGAAGAGGCCAGGTAATTACAGACAGAGGCGGCAGGTTCCCGGCTCCTCAGGACTATAATTACCTCTCCGCTCAACACAAACAACATGACTCATCCTGAACCTTCTCTCTTATCTGGTATCGACCTCTCAATATTACATTTCAAATGGGATTGTTCATCCTGAGCTTCCTGGTTCATGAATACAATGCAAGAACGGCAGTGAAGACTGACACTTCTACAGGGAGATTCACTGGAAATATCCTATGATCACTCCCGTTAGGGTGAAGCAATCTGAACCAATTGTGCTGCCTGCGATGCTGGAAGTCATCTCCGTTTCCTGACACATTTTGGCGTGGCACTCCATTTTTCTGAACATATCGGCAGCATCGGATGGGGGGAGATGAGCAGCAATTTCACGCCGAGAACTGGTGACTTTTCATACATAAGGTCCTAAGGCATACTTGCCAACGCTCCCAGAGTGGATGGGTGGGTCCAGCAAATGGGGGACCTCTACTGCCCCCCCCCCTCCCCCACCCCACCATCTCAAAGGGTCGGGGAAACCTCCCGCAGCCAAAAGGGGGTTCTTTAATGAAGATGGCACCGGAGTGGTGTCATAGGACGATGGTCGGGTGTTACTGACAGTAAGGGGTGTCTTCCGCAATTAGACTAGAAAGTCTATCAGACCAGCCTGGTCGGTAAATATTACTGTTATATACCGCCATACTGTGCCTGAAACTAAACCATCACACTACTACCAATATTATCCCCATACAATGACCATATAGTAGTAGATAACAGTGTACTCAGGCTCTATAGATTTTATATTACCTCCATACAATCACCATATAGTGGTAGACACCAGTGTACACAGGCTCTGTAGACTGTATATTACCCCCATACAGTGACCATATAGTGGTAGACACCAGTGTACATAGGCTCTGTAGACTGTATATTACCCCATATAGTGGTACATACCAATTGTACACAGGCTCTGCAGACTCTATATTACCCCCATACAGTGACCATCTAGTGGTAGATAACAGTGTACACAAGCTCTGCAGACTGTATATTACCTCCATACAGAGACCATATAGTGGTAGAATCCAGTGTACACAGGCTCTGCAGACTGTATATTGCCTCCAGACAGTGACCGTATAGTGGTAGACAGCAGTGTACTCAGGCTCTGCAGACTGTATATCACCTCCATAGAGTCACCATATAGTGGATAGTAGTAGACACCAGTGTACACAGGCTCTGCAGACTGTATGTTACCTCCTTACAGTGACCATACAGTGGTAGATACCACTGTACACAGGCTCTGCAGACTGTATATTACCTCCATACTGTGACCATATAGTGGTAGACACCAGTGTACACAGGCTCTGCAGACTGGATATTACCCCCATACAGTGACCATATAGTGGTAGATATCGGTGCACACAGGCTCTGCAGACTGTATATTACCCCCCTACAGTGACCATATAGTGGTAGGTATCAGTGTACACAGGCTCTTCAGACTGTATTACCTCCATACAGTGACCATATAGGTGTAGATACCAGTGTACACAGGCTCTGCAGACTGTATATTACCTCCATACAGTGACCATATAGTGGTAGAGACCAGTGTACACAGGCTCTGCAGACTGTATACTGTTATTACCTCCATACAGTAACCATATAGTGGTAGAGACCAGTGTACACAGGCTCTGCAGACACACAACTGATTACAGTGCTGTTACATTTAAGGCAATGTTCACACGGCTTAAAAAGGGCCGTATTTCAGTTCGTAATTACGCGCCGTAGTGCGCGAATTACGGCTGGAATACGTCCCAGTCATTACGGTAATCCACAGTTCTCATAGAGAACTATGGATTACGTCTCCTCTCCCTGCTCGGCGAATCCGCCGCGGGGGGAGATAAGTGACGTCATTTTCTAGCGGCGTATGCGCGCCACTAGTAATGATAGTCTATGGGCCTGCGAGGCGCCGGCCCCCTGCTCCCGGCCACGCAGCGTAATTGCGGGGCGTAAATACGCCCTGCATTTAAGCCGTGTGAACCTAGCCTTAAGGCTCACAGGTGATGTCTTTTCTGATCGGATTCGTTCACTTTCCTTATTCTTCTCCATCCGGCCCAGACCATCATGACATCTTCTCCCAGCCAAGACTCATTCCTGCAGAATTTACCACACAAATATTTTGGAATCCTCATTTTCCCAACACCTTCCAACCTACCTACTGGGGATGGAGGATTATATACCTACCTACTTACTAATAGTGAGGATCTATTTAGAAAAGCTTAGTGACCCGCTTTCTCTGCAGCATGCGTCTGCTCCCTGTCTCCTTACCCCTGAGGCCTGACTCGGACGGTTGCGGGGGGCAGGAGACAGGCCACAGGGGGCAGAAGTTGCCCCTTGCTCCATGTCTCCTGTCCCCTGTGGCATGACTCTGGTGGTTGCCTACAGCAGTAGCCTATTCAGCAATCCGGAAAGCTGGGTTGCACTCCGTCCCCCAAAGGTGGCATCCAGTATTCCTATTACGTGGACGATGGGTGTCACCCAGCTTTCCTGGATGCTGGATAGGCTATACAATCTATGTATTTGAATATGTGCAATGTTTGTTTATTTACAGGTTCCCATTTGGACTACTTCGGATTCAGTGGACTACGTCAGATTAACCTTGGATGTATTTTTTTAAAATAAAATGGTTAAAGAGGACTGTTGGGGAGTGTTTAATTTCACTAAAAGGTTTTTTTTTCTGCAATTTGTGTCTTTTTTTTCTATTTAATTCCACTGTTAGTAAGGGAGAATCTGACAGACACCTCCTCATTACTATCGCTCGGGCTTGGTGTCAGCCGACGGTGCTTCTCGTGGCCCAAGGCTGATACTAACCCTGTATCACTATTACCCCAGTACCCAATGCACCAGGGGTACTGGGAAGAGTCATGTAACCATCAGATGTGGAGGTCCTCTTTTGGGGTGGCTACAGGTTGATGTTTTTAGAATGGGAAGGGACCAGTATCCAAGGACCTTCCCATTCTGATGGTATCAGTCTGTAGCTTGTGAAATAAATAAAAAAACACAAAAAATATAACATAGGTGGTGGGACACATGGCCTGAGAATCCAGGACACATTCCCAGGATCCCTGGCTGACGAGAGTTAGTCACAACGTACAATTCAGCAAATTTGTTTTAATTTTTTTTTTTATTTCCATAAAAAATATGCAGCGGAGTGTCACAGATCAAATAATTATCATTTCTAAAGACAGAAGCTCTAGAGTCGTGCAATAAAGGCCTCCGCTCCGTCCCACGTGTGCTTTGTTCTGCAGGCTTACATTGTGGCGTAAAAAAAAAAAAATACACAGAGATGGCGGCATTACTGTACGACACCCGTGGTGACAATATACAAGTGTCAGGTGTCCGATAGAAACTGCAATATAATTGCAAAAAAAGTCCCATATATTGACACAATATATAAATGGCGCGCGCCGTCTACATTCATATCGTGTGCGGGAACAGCCGTAGTCGTGGATACAAATGAGACAACATTCACTTTCTTTAACCTGCTCTGGAGCCAGAGATCCTCGGCAGGAATCCATGAACATGGTGGGAGGGGTGGGGAGGCAAAATTGGCCACACCCATTGCGTAAATGAGTCACATGACATCACTAGTACTTGTAAGTTCAAGGCCACAAGAAACCAGAACAGTGTCCTTTTAAATTAGATGAACTAGTAGCTCCAAAAAGGACATTGAGGGACCCAGAAAATGTTCTCCACTGGTGAAACTCGTTGACAATAGTTTGATTACAAAGAGTCCCCCTGCTGGGACCTCCAGCGATCAGCTGTGATCTATGAGAAAACCTGTATTCATTTTCCCTGCAGTGCCGCCACAGGGGAGATGAAGTATTACACAGTACCCATTCATATCAATGCAGGACAGGACGGGTCTTCCAGAGCGAGAGACACTCTTTGTAATTGTTCTTCGCTCTGATCGAGTGATGAGGATCCTGAACAGAGGACCTCTCTTCCCCTCTTTATCAACTCAGAGTTCCCTAAGAGGGTAATGAGTTTTCTAAACTGGAGAACCCCTTTAATCCTAGACAGAAAATTGTGACCCTTTCAGTATTGCTGAAAGTTGGGAAGGTCATGTTGAAAGTTTATTTTGAAGCCATTTAACTGGGGACAATTCAGTAGGTACCATCTCACAGCAAAATATGGCATATATCTATCATAGATGAAGGAAGGTGACTGCTACTGGTGGACCTGGGAGTTGTCTACTATAGATGGAGAAGGGACATAATGGGGGGAGGAAGTGTGAAATTGGACCTGGATTCAGAGGAAAGTGGCAGTGGATATTATATAGTGGGAAGGGCTTACTGGTGGACCTGGGAGTTATCTACTATAGATGGAGGAAGGGGACTACTACTGGTGGATCTGGGAGTTATCTACTATAGATGGAGGAAGGGGACTACTACTGGTGGATCTGGGAGTTATCTACCATAGATGGAGGGAATAGGTGACCTGAGTACTTAGTGACCTGGAAGTTTACTGAATCTACATACATGAGGAAGGGACTACTACTGGTGGACTTGGCAGATATCTACCATAGATGGAGGAAAGTGACTGCAACTTGTAGACCTGGGAGTTATCTACTATAGATGGAGGAAAGTGACTGCTACTTGTAGACCTGGGAGTTATCTACTATAGATGGAGGAAGGTGACTGCTACTGGTGGACCTGGGAGTTGTCTACTATAGATGGAGGAAAGGGACTACTACTGGTGGACTTGGCAGATATCTACCATAGATGGAGGAAAAGGTGACTACTACTGGTGGACCTGGGAGTTATCTACTATAGATGGAGGAAGTGACTGCTATGGTGACCTGGGATTATCTACTATAGATGGAGGAGGGGACTGCTACTGGTTGACCTGACATATCTACTATAGATGGAGTAAGGGACTACTACTGGTGGACCTGGGTTATCTACTATAGATGGAGGGGGGGGAAACTACTACTGGTGGACCTGGGAGTTGTCTACTATAGATGGAGGAAGGGGACTACTACTGGTGGACTTGGCAGATATCTACCATAGATGGAGGAAAGTGACTGCAACTTGTAGACCTGGGAGTTATCTACTATAGTGGAGGAAAGTGACTGCTACTTGTAGACCTGGGAGTTATCTACTATAGTTTGGAGGAAGGGGACTACTACTGGTGGACCTGGGAGTTATCTACCATAGATGGAGGAAGGGGACTACTACTGGTGGACTTGGCAGATATCTACCATAGATGGAGGAAAGTGACTGCAACTTGTGGACCTGGGAGTTATCTACTATAGATGGAGGAAAGTGACTGCTACTTGTAGACCTGGGAGTTATCTACTATAGATGGAGGAAGGGGACTACTACTGGTGGACCTGGGAGTTATCTACAATAGATGGAGGAAGGGGACTACTACTGGTGGACCTGGGAGATATCTACTACAGATGGAGGAAGGGGACTACTACTGGTGGACCTGGGAGTTATCTACTATAGATGGAGGAAGGGGACTACTACTGGTGGACCTGGGAGTTATCTACCATAGATGGAGGAAGCTGACTGCTACAGGTGGACCTGGCAGATATCTACCATACATGGAGGAAGGGGACTACTACTGGTGGACTTGGCAGATATCTACCATAGATGGAGGAAGCTGACTGCTATAGGTGGACCTGGTGAATATCTAGCATAGATGGAGGTAGGTGACTGCTACTGGTTGACCTGACATATCTACTATAGATGGAGTAAGGTGACTACTACTGGTGGACCTAGCGGTTATCTACTACAGATGGGGGAAGGTGACTGCTATTCGTAGACTTGGGTGATATCTACCATAGATGCAGGAATGAAACAGCTGGATTTTGGGACATCAGCTAAAACTCAAAAGAGGGGAGAGGAACAACACCACGGGCTCAAAATGTACTGGCTGATGCCCAGGTGGAGTTAGTCCACGCTCATCCTCAAGTTTCCCAACATACAAAGCTCCACCAGAAGGTCAATGGGGCCTATTCTAACTTTTGTCATGGGCCTTAAGATTTCTGCCTATGCCTCGGCCTGAAGCTATGGCCAGAGAACTGGAACAGGCTGTAGCTGCATGTTCGTGGACAGGAAACCCAATATGTTTGATTGGAGTAGTTGTCCCTTAGCTGAAAGGTCTCAGCCAAGCCTGGTTCATGGAACAGAAACAGACAGAGAGATATAATTGTCTATGTTGTTGGAGTACATCATGCTTAAGGAGGTCTCTTGAGTTGGAACAGAGCATATCCTGACGGAAGGGCTAACCTCACTGGTGGCATGGCGCTCGCCCCTTCTCTGCTGCTGCCCCGGACACACCGCCTTTATCAGATGCCTCTTGAAGGTGTCACTCAAAACGATGTATATGAAGGGGTTTATACAGCTGTTGGCGTAGCCAAGGCTAATGGCTACGTTGTACGCGTATAGAAAGATGACGGTTGGGTGCTCCACCTTGAGGTGCACCAGCTGTAGGATATAATATGGAGCCCAACATATAAAGAAGGCAGAACAAATAGTCACCGACGTCCTTGTGATCTTCTTGGATCGGACTCGAAAGTTCCTTTGGGGCAGAGGGACCACCACACAGGAGATGTGCTTCTGGATCTTGATGTAGACCACGCAGATGACAAGGAGAGGGATGACGAAAGCCAAGAAGAACTGGTAGAGCGTGTACCAGTAGATATCGATGGACAGGTTGGGCAGGATGATGCCGCAGCCGGCGTTGCCATCCGGAAGCTCGATCAGTTGGGTGTACATGAAGACCGGGATGATGGTGATCAGAGAGCAGAGACACAACAGCAGGATCACCATGGCCGCCGCGCAGGTGGTCCTCACATACGAAGAACGGATGGGGTGAACGGTGGCGAGGTAGCGATCCACCGACATGGCAGTGAGGATGTACGTACTGGCAAATGGGCTGTTGGCATCTAAGGCGGTGATGATAGTGCACATGGTGGCCCCGAAATGCCACACACCGTTGCCCAGTAACTGGTGGATCAAAAACGGCATCCCGAGCAGAAAGAGTAAATCGGTCACCGACAGGCTCACGATGAAGATGTCGGCAATATTGTGGTTCCCCTTTGGCTTCTTGGTGATGGTGTAGATGACAATGCAGTTTCCAATGGTGCCCACCAGACATATGATTCCAAAGATGACCGGAAGGACAATGCTGTCATGTTCCTGCCTTCTGCTGAACACTGGAAAGAGAGAGAGCAAGTGTGAATGAGACAATGATTACAATGCTGAGCAGCTGAATGTGTGTACTATAGTGCACCACACGAGAACATACAACACCATACTGCACCACACGTTGATGCACAGCACCATAGTGCACCATACAATGATGCCCAGCACCATAGTGCACCATACTAGAACACACAACACCATAGTGCACCACATGATAATGTACAACACCATAGTGCACGATACAATAACAAACAGCACCATAGTGCACCACATGATAACACACAAAACCATCTGGCACCATACAGTAACACACAGCACCATAGTGCACCATATGATAACTCACAGCTCCATAGGATAACACACAGCACCATAGTGCACCACACTATAACACACAGCACCATAGAGCACCATATGATAACACACAGCACCATAGTGCACCATATGATAACAGCACCATAGTGCACCACACGATAACACACAGCACCATAGTGCACCATATGATAACACAGCACATAGTGCACCATAATATAACACACAGCACCATAGTGCACCATATGATAACACAGCACCATAGTGCACCACACAATAACCCACACCACCATAGTGCACCACACAATAACGCACAGCACCATAGTGCACCACACAATAACGCACAGCACCATAGTGCACCACACAATAACGCACAGCACCATAGTGCACCACACTATAACACACAGTACCATAGTGCACTACACGATAATGCACAAAACCATAGTGCACCACATGATAATGTACAACACCATAGTGCACCACATGATAATGTACAACACCATAGTGTAACATAAAATAACAAACAGCACCATAGTGCACCACATGATAATGTACAACACCATAGTGTAACATAAAATAACACACAGCACCATAGCGCTCTAAGGTCCCGCTTTGCCCCAATCCTAAAGTGAGAGATCTCTGCCAAGCTGTGAGTTAAAGGGAAGGTGTCCTCAGAAAATGACCTATTGTATAATCCATGTTTCTGTGTTCAGTTCGTTGCTTTCAGAATTTATGGTTGTGTTTTTTTTATTTTCATATCACTATCAATATTTACAAAAAATGTATGAAGTCCTGTAGTTCTCACTTATCAGTCCCGCACACTTATCACCGGTCCTGCACAATCAGTCCCGCACACTTATCACTGGTTCTGCACAATCAGTCCCGCACACTTATCACCGTTTTTGACAAATCAGTCCCCCCACTTATCCCCCGGTTTTTGCACAAACACCCCCCCACACTTATCACCCGGTCCTGAAAAACAGTCCCGCACACTTATACCCGGTCCCCCGCACTCAGGCCCCCCCACACCTTATCACCCGGGCCCCCGCAAAAAATGTCCCCACACTTTTAAACCGGTCCTGCCAAACAGTCCCCCCCCGCACCTTATCAGGGCCCCCCGAAATTTTCCCCGTCCCCGCCAAAATTATCACCAGTCCGCACAATCATCCCGCACACTTTACCGGTCCCCTTTCCAATCAGGTTCCCGCCCACTAATCACCGCCTGCCACAATCAGTCCCCCCCACCACTCACTTATCACCGGCCCCCCCCCCCACAATCGTCCCGCACACTTACACCCCTCTGCACAATCAGCCCCCCCCCACACTTATCCCCCCCAGTCCGCCACAATCATCCTGCACACCCTTTTCCCCAAAACGGCCCCCCCCCTGACAATCACCCCCCACACTTACACCCCGGGCCGCCCCAAACAGTCCCGCACATTATCACCGGGCCTGCACAATCAGTTTCCCCCCCCCCCCCCACATTAAACCGGTCCCCGCCCATCAGTCCCGCCAACTTATCACCGGTTTACAACAATCCCCCCCACACTTTCACCTCCGCACAGTCCCCCCCCTTTCCCCCCCACAAATTTATCACCGTCCCCGCACACAGTCCCCCCCCACATTACAGGGCCCCGCACAAACAGTCCCCCCCCCCACACTTAACACCGGCCGGGACATCAGTCCCCACACTTTATCACCGTCTGCACAATCAGTCCCCCACAAAATTTTTCCCCGGTCCTGCACAATCCCCCCCCCCGCAAAAACCCCCCTTACAAAAGGTCCTGACAATCATTTCCCGCACACTTATCACCCGGGCCTGCACAATCGTTTCCCCCCCACAACATCCCCCCCATTATCACCAGTCCTGCACAATCAGTCCCGCACACTTATCACCCGGCCTGGAAATCAGGGTCCCCACACTTATCACCGGCCCCGCACAATCGTCCCCCCCACCCCTTATCACCCGGGCCGCACAATCAGTCCCCCCATTTATCACCTCCCCCAATCATCCCGCACATTTTTCACCGGTCCCCCACAATCATTCCCGCACATTTTCACCGTCCCCGCACAACATCCCCCCCCAAATTATTCAATCCCCCCCCCTGCACAATCAGTCCCCCCAACCTATTCCCCCCCCAACCTTTCCCCCCGCACATCGTCCCCACAAAAATCACCGTTCCCACAATCCTCCCGCACCTTTTTCACCCCCTTTGCAAAACCCTCTTCCGCACAAATTTTTTCACCGGTCCCCGCACAAATCAGCCCGCCACTTAAAAACCCCGGCCCCCCGACAATCAGTTTCCCCCCCACACTTAACACCGGGCCTGCCCAAATCAGTTCCCCCCCCCTACTTATCACCGGTCCTGCCAGTATTTCCCGCCCATTATCACCCCGGGCCTGCACAATCATCCCCCCACACTTTCACGGTTGCACAATATCCCCCCACATTATTCCCCCCTCCCCCCACAATCAGTCCCCCCCCCCCTTTTTCACGGTCCTGACAAACAGTCCCCCCCCCAAACCTTAATCCCCGGCCCCGCCAATCGTCCCCCACACTTATCACGGGCCTGCACAATCAGCCCCAAAACTTATCAACCCCCCGGCCCCCGGCCCAAAAAATCGTCCCACATTACACGTCCTGCACAATCAGTCCCGCACACTTATCACCCCGGGCCTCACAATCTCCCCCCCACCTTTACACCCCGGGCCTGCCATCAGTCCCCCTAAAATTTCACCGTCCCCGCACAATCATTCCCCCCCCACACTTATCACCTCCCAAAAATCAGTTGCACACTTACACCGGTTTTTGCACAACTCCCCCCCACTTATCACCGGCCGCACAATCAGTCCCCACACTTATCACCGGGCCCCTTTCCAATCATTCCCCCCCACACTTTCCCGGTTGGGAAAACAGTCCCCCGCACCTTATACCGGGTTTCCCCCCTTTGCAAGGTTCCCCGTCCCCCGGGGAATTTAAACACCGTCCCCGGGAAATCTCCCCCCCCACACCTTTTTTTTCAACCCAACCGCCCCCCTGCCAGTCAGTCCCCCACCCCCACCCCCCCCCCCTTATCCCCCCCCCCCTTTTCCCACAATCAGTCCCCCACACAAATTTCCCCCTGGCCCCCAGTGTTTGGTAACAGCCCCTGTACATTTTTGCGGGCCCGGCGGCCAGCGCTCTCATTATTGGGCTGTGAGTCGCCTAATTACATCCTTGTTGATGTTCATATATTACACAGCGACAGCTGCAGGAGGCCGGGGCGCTGCGCTCGCGGGGGACGCGCTGAGATCTCGCGGAAATCTTTAGTCATTAAATATTATTAAAAGGGCAGGGCAGCAGGGGAAGCCCCCCCTCCCCATCGCTTTCCGGGCAGGGCGCCAGGGGCATTTATACAAAACGAGGGGTTTTTGCCTCAATGGGTGCTGGGATATACCTCTTTGGACCTCCATGGGCCGTTTTTTGGGGCCTAGTCTTTAGGGCCGGTCTACACCCCACAGGGTTTTTTGGCCAGTTTTTCCGCAGATTCAGTGTTGTGAATACACCAAAATCCCACTTTTACCCCGCGCTGTTTAACCTCAAAAAAAAAAATTCCCTTTTTATCTAAAAGCACGGAATTTTTTAAAAGGGGGTTTTTCCGTTTTACCATTTGGGGTTGTTTGTTTTGGTTTTCCAAACAGGCTTGTTTAATTGGGGAAAAACGTGGTTTCACTTTTGTGGGACGTGAGGATTTATTCTTGTTTACCCGGGGGGGGGGGAGGGTTCTCAGCTGTTCCCCTTTTGGAAAAATGAAAGCTTAAAAGGGAAACTCCAAGGTTAAAATTTTAATTTCTTTCTCTCTCTACATACTTTTTTAACTTTGAAAAAGGGGGAAATTTTACATTCAGGGGCTCTGGGAAAAAAAGTGATTTTTTTTCTTTTCTTTCTTTCTCTCACACCAGTGATATATCCGGGAGTTATTACACCCTTGACCTCTACAGATTGCAGGAAACAAACTATATGTTTCTTTTTGTGTTTACATGGGGAGCATATGTTTCTCTTCTTCTTGCCGGACCCCTGATTTGCTGTCAGTTTTTAAAAAAAACTCACCCCGACACTACATTTGCACCCCACTGGGTTTCTTTCCATGAAAAAGAAACCCCCCCGCACACTACATCCAAACCCACCACTGATTTCTTTTTCATGAAAAAATTTTCAAAAAACCCCCCACTTTCCCTTTTCCACCTCCCAATGATTTCCCGTCAGTGAAAAAAAATTTACCCCGCCAACCCCCAAACGCCCTACCACTTTATTTTGTCAGTGAAAAAAATCTCACCCCCCACACTAATCGCACCTCCCCTGATTTCGTCAGGAAAAAAAACTCACCCCCACACTACATGCAACCCACCACTGATTTCTGTCGTGAAAAAAAAAACCCCCACCCAAAACCCTACCACTGATTGTGTCAGTGGAAAAAATTTTACCCCCACTTTTACGACCACGCCACTGATTGCTGGCATTTATCCCCCTCTCCTGTCTCTTAGAGTTTCCAAAACCTTTAAAACGTCCACAAAAATATAGAAATGTGTTCATATTCTTCGGACTGACGTCAGATCCCCGGGTTTTGCCCCCAATTTGGGGGCCCGGCCCGGGGAAACCAAAATCCCCACCTTTTTTTTTTTGCAAAAACCGGGGTGGGCGCGGTCCAGCAAATTTAAAATGGCCCACTGAACCCCGCAGAATTGATGCAGCTCTGGGGGGTTTTTAAAAAGGTTTTAACTCAGGATCATACAGGATAAGTAATGTATGTTTTCACAGTGACGCACCAGCCAAAAATATGGTCGCACTGGGAAAGGGTAAACAGGATTAAATTTAAATTCAGGGACAGGATAAGTTAAAAGTATGTAAAAGTGACCGCAACCCGCAAAAAATAGGTTCGCTCTGGGGGAAATACAGGGTTTTAAATCCGGGGTTTGACGGAAAATAATGTATGTAACAGTGACTGCAAACCCGCCCGAATATGGGGAGCAGCTCTGGGGGTAAATGCAGGGGTAACTCAGGATCATACAGGATAATAATGGATGTACACAGTGATGGCACCCCAAATAAATGAGCGCCGCCCCTGGGGTTAAAAACAGGGTGTAACCCCGGATCAGTACGGATAAAATAATGTATGACAGTGACGCCCCAGGGAGAATGGAGGCAGCTCGGGGTTAAAAAAAAAAAAAAAAAAAAACGGGGTGTAACCTCAGGATCATCAGGATAAATAATTTGTACAGTACTGCACCACGAATATGATTTCACTCTGGGGGAAAATACAGGATGTTAAATCAGGATCAGTACAGTGGGTAATAATTATGTTTCAGTGGCTGCACCTGCAGAAAAGTGAGTGCAGCTCTGGGGATAAAAACAGGAAGTTAACTCGGATCAGTACAGGGTAAGTAATGTATGTAAACAGTGACTGCACGGGAAAAAGAGCGGGAGTCTTTGGGGGATAAAACCCGGATGTAAATTTAGGTTCAGTAAGGATAAGCAATGTATTACACAATAAGGGACCAAAAAATAGTGAGTCGCTACGGGGTATAAAACAGGATGTACTAGGGTCAGTACAGGAAAAAGTAAAAAGTAAAAAAAAAGTACGTGACTGCACCAGAAAAGTGGGGGCAGCCTGGGGTTTTTTACAGGGTGTAACTCTGGGGTCAGTACAGGATAAGTAATGTATGTACATGACTGCCCCGCAGAATTGTGAGGGGCAGCTCTGTAGTCCCCCCTAGACCACAGTGCCCCTAGCATGGGAAAAAAATTTGGGGATCTGAAAAGTTTCATAAGGGCCCCACAAAATTTTTCTTTAAAGTTTCGCCCTGTGAGGACCCTTTTTGGGGGGGGAAATTTCCCCCAAACATGAATCCCAAGTTTTGAAAAAACCTTTTTGCGGAACCCCTTTTTTTTTTAAAATGAACTACTAAAGGTTATCAAAGTCTACTTAGGGGTGTTCAATTGGAAACTCTGAACCATGCTTTCCCTAAATGATTATGGATCCAGAATAACCGTCCTACCCATCAAGCAACAAGACTAATTGGTTTTCCATGGCTCCGCCCAGCTCCGCTGGACTTTTTTTTCCTTACCTTGTGGCTTCCTATGAATTTTACTGTTTTGTTTTTTTTTCTCTCGTTCCTCGTCCTCCTTTTTTCCTCTTTCCTGATCTATTTGAGCCAAAACATCTAAATAAAGCTCATTTTATACTATAAGCCTATTCTGTGTGCCGTGGAACCTCTATACTTGGCTCCAGATACTTTTGACGACCTACCAGGACCTTATTGAGTCACTCCCTGCCCATCGAGATGCTCTCCAGGCTGCACAAGCTGGTCATAAAAATGTGACTCCACCAGTTTCTTATTACATTAGGAGATATCTATTGTTTAGGAGGCACAAATATAAACCTGTTGTTTGCATGGATGTGGCTGACAACAAAATGGAAACTAGCATCTCTGTTGTAACTAGACCACAGTTTTTGGGGAAGCAGCGGCGGAGTCCTTGGTGGAAGCCCCTTTCTTTTGCCCTTTGCCTAAAATAAAAAATCCAACTAGGTTTTTCCACACATTTCTCGGCAGCCCTCCTGCAAAATAGAGGAAAATTTTAAATCTGTATTTTAAGTTTTTTTTTTTTAAATTTCACTTTTTTTACTGGGCAAAATGGAAATTTTTACCCTGGTTTAATATAACCAAAATCAACAATGTTCAATTGATGGAAAAGTTGTCTTCTGGAATAGAATTTTGTGTTTCCCCTGTGAAAAGTCAACGTGGTTTTAAAAGGGAGAGGGTTTTGTTACCATGGTTACATCACACCCAAAAAAACAGAGGGGAAAAGTGAATGCCAGATATCCCCCCTTAAAGGGGGATTTAGAGGAGGTTAACCCCTTTTATAACCCCATTTTTCCCCTGAAATCACTGTAATTTAAAAAATTCAAGTTTTTTATACGTGTAATTCTTGAACCGCCCCCAGTCAAGAATTTAATTCAAAAACTGCCCCCTATGTCAAGAATTTAAAATTAAAAATACTGCCCCCCGTGTACAGAATTAACATATAATACTGCCCCCCTTTTACGAAATTAATACTATAATAAAAGCCCCCTGTGTACAAATTTTAACTTTTTTTGCCCCTATGTACGTTTTTAACTTATAAAACTGTCCTCTATGTAAAGAAAATAATACTATATATGCCCTTGTCAAGAATAAAAACTATAATACTGTCCCCTTTGTACAAGAATAAACTTTATTTCTGGGCCCCCTTTTTCAGAATATAACTCTTAATATGCTCCCTATGTAAAGAATATAACTACATAAATGCCCCCTATGTACAAGAATTATAACTTCTATGATACTGCCCCTATGTACAAGAATATAACTACTATAATACTGCCTCCCTATGTACAAGAATGTAACTTCTATGATACCGCCCCTATGTACAAGAATATAACTACTATAATATGCCTCCCTATGTATAAGAATATAACTACTATAATTCTGCCCCCTTTTGTACAAAAATATAACTACTTATTACTACCCCTATGTACAAGAATAAACTATATAATACTGCTCCTATTTTCAAGAATATAACTACTTTTAATTACTGGCCCCCTTTATGTCAAGAATATAACTATATAATATAGTCCCTATGTACAAGAATATAACCACTATAATACTGCCCCTATGTACAAGAATATAACTACTATAATACATAGGGGCAGTTAGCAGTGGAATCTGCAGCAGTTGTATAGAATCATTTATGAGGTTCAGAGAACAAGTAAACCTGGACATTGCGCTGGAGATATACTGCTATATATAGACTGTTTTTACTGCTGGGTATATCTCATTGGGGGATATGTTATAAATCCCTGAGTTTTCACTTGAGGTTATGTTTGTTGACCTCAAGATAAAGAAAACTGAGAAATCCTCCTCGACAGCACCTGGCGATTTACTAAGGCTTATATCTTAAAAGAAAATAAAAGATTAGCGGGGCCGGCAAGCAGGAGACGCTATCTCATCCTCCATATACATTGGGAGTTGGGATTGACTGCAAGGTTATTTTAATGTTTTACCTCCACCAGTCTGACCGGAAATTGATTGGTCGGATGTGGATCAAAGTTGGGTTAATTATTCCCATCCATTGAAGTGATCGTGTTATTGAGCGTTGGTAGGGGACAAGAAACTTAAAGGATTTCCATGATCATTCACTCTAACATCGCCGCACCGTGTTTTTTTGCACAGGTTTGCCCATAAAATACGCGGTTGGTTTTCGGATTTTGGCCGGCCGGCCCAGTACATAGAACTGCACTAGAATAAACCGGGAGATAGAACATGTTCTAAATTAGAAATCCGACAATAGAAAATCCGAGCTGTGTAGACTATAACTCCGATTTTCTATTGCGGTTGCAGGGATGTGGAGTTGGCAAGCCAAAGCCCCGACTCCGACTCCTCAATTTCCCAAACCTCCGACTCCTGACTCCCTCATACACGGCGCATGTTTAAGTGATAACTTTACTGTAGTTAAAATGGTAACATCAGGCTGTTTATCACCTTAGGATACAATAATCTAGCTATTTAGGTAGAACAGACACTGACAAGAAAAAAGGGTAACAATGTTTTGATCTTTTAAACACTTGGGGGGCGGGAGTTGAAGAAAAAGTTTTTATTTGTCTCCAAGTCCAGTCTGCACAACATTGGGGAAGGGTTTGGTAGAAGAGACCTGGAATCAGATTTTGGTCAAGATATGCTTGAATCTGATTCCGAGCCCAGAAGGATTAGGCAGTGCTGAAAACCCAAAGGTGGATTTCCCAAATACTAACAAATTAATAAAAATTAACATTTTGGGGTTTTAGGAGCCCAAAAAAGTAGCAATGCAGTTTTCGGAAAGAATCTGCAGAACTAAACAGATGCTAAATACTTTGCAAGTCAAATTTATGTATAAGATAGGTAAGATTTTCTGTGTAAAAATTTACAGTAGCCTCATATGCAAAGCTGTAGTGGGTGGTGAGTTAGGAGCCTGAAAGTCCCCAAATTCAAACATTGTTTCCATTTTGTTTGTCAGTGTAAAAATTATTTATTGGATATGACTTTAGAACACAAAAAATGTAAAATACAAAAAACTGCAGGAACATTGTGAAGTCTCTGAATTTGTTCTGAGATATAGTTTTGCCTCCATCGATCCTTGCATACATGCCTAAAATCTGATCTCATTATTTCCAGGCTGGGAACGGCCTCTCTACACTAACTTGGGGGCAAAGCGGTGACTACAGGGGAAACATCTCTAACAATGTCAGGGTATAAATGAATTGCCTCAGCCACAGTCAGCTTTGATGAATGGTTAAACTCTTCTTCTTTGAAAGCAGGTGAAACATTTTTTCTGAAATCTGTTTGCCCTGGGAGCAGAATTTTTCCCTGGGGGAGCGCTTTGCCTGCTCCTTTTCATCCATTATACACTCCTCATGTGATGAGGCTGAAGATATGGGAGCAGCAGCACGGCCGGGGCCCAATGCCTCTTGCTCTTTGCATCGAACTAACTGGACCAACTTATTATATATTTTGGGAGTCGGAGTCGGTCAATTTTATGACAACTCCGACTCCGACTCCACAGCCCTGTCTATGGGCACTGGTTACAGTTGGATTTTCAGCGGCTTCTAAGTACTGAATCCACCAAAAATCCAACTAGAAATCCGTGCTGTGTAGATCTGACCTAATGCAAAAAAACTAACTCCCATCTCCTTTTCAATATCCTCAGGGGCAATTGTCTTTGTACCCAGAAAGTAGGAAGACAGCCAGGAAAACACATCCACATAAATACTGCCATATAGTAAGCAGCCAGATACACTGTACCAGAGTCCAGGTGGTTATATACAGCTAAATATTACATACAGTGCCCAGATTAATCAGGGCAGCCCTTTCAATTTCTGTCCACTCATACAAGACTAAGTATGAAAACTGTCTAGCAGTAAGACAGTCTGTGTTGCCCATAGCAACCTGAGCCCATAGCAACCGATCAGTGCTCATAGGAACCAATCAGAGCCCATATTAACCAATCAGCTCATAGCAACCAATGAGAGCCCATAGCAACGAGAGCCCATAGTAACTATTAAGAGCCCATGGCGACCAATCAGAGCCCATAGCAACCAAAAAGCTCATAGAAATCAATCAGAGCTCATAGCAACCAATCAGAGCTCATAGCAACCAAACAGAGCTGATAGCAACCAGAGCCCATAGAAACCACTCAGAGCTCACAGCGGCCAATCAGAGCTCATAGCAACCAGTCAGAGCTCATAGCAACCAGTCAGAGCTCATAGCGACCAATCAGAGCTCCGCGTTTATTTTCCCAGAGCACTATATGAAATGAAAGCTGAGCTCTGATTGGTTGCTATGAGTTTTGATTGGTTTCTATGGGCTCTGATTGGTTGCTATGGGTTCTGATTTATTGCTATGGGCTCTGGTTGTTATGGGTTCTGATTGGTTGCTATGGGTTCTGATTGGTTGCTATGTGCTCTGGTTGCTATGGACTCTAGTTGCTATGGGCTCTGATTTGTTGCTATGGGTTCTGGTTGCTATGAGCTCCGATTGGTTGCTGTGAGCGCTGATTGGTTCCTATGGGCTCTGATTGGTTACTTTGATCTCTGATTGGTTGCTATGGGCAACAAAGAGTCTTACTATTAGACAGTTTTCATACATGATGAGTCATGGGGCATAATTTCGCCCTAATCTTTTATTATAGAAAGGTGTAAGGACCCCCCTGTATTTATATCACTACAGCAGCACGTTATAATGTGCCATGGTTTTGGGTTCTTATGCTGCGTCTCCTATTGTATAGATTCCTATTTGCTGCCGCGTGTGGAGCGAATACTCTCACACAGGCAGCACGTTCCGCCGGTTGTCATAGCAACTGAGTCGATGTCAAAATTGTAAAGTTATCTGCTCCGCTCCGGTCTATTACGCTGTAAAAATGTGATCCTGCAGTCGTGTGAGGATATATAGATATAGTTAGTAGTTCTTGACTTAAAAGATATTTCTGGACAGACAAGACCTATGTCCCTATAAGACCTTGGGTAGGAGGAGAAGCTAGCTACTTCCGGCGAGGTTCAGTTGATTACTTACATTGACTGAATTTAACCACGGGGTATGGTCCTCTCACTACCAGGGATCGCTGCTTTTTTTATGTTAAAGATTCGCAGAAAACTATGGTCACTTCGCAAATATGTGATCCATTAACAGTGTCATACCTATTATAGAATATCCCCTCTTGTCATGGGTGCATCAGTCCTCAGGTCTCTACAGAACTGTTTGATCCTCCTGATAGGCTGCCAGCACTGGTTTGCTATAGCTACAGACCTGGGCTTTACTGAGCCTAGTAGAAGCAGTAAAACAAGCCTGAATTCAAAATGAAACCAAGAAAACAGGACTGAGCTGAGATGAAACAATGTAGTGAGACAAACCCTTTAAGTTCTTAAATTATCACTATATACAGGAGATGTATAACTTATTCCAGCTGTACATATATAATTATATACAGGAATCCAGGTTATACCAGCATGCTCCATATAACTATATACAGGAGATTCCCAGGTTATACCAGCATGCTCCATATCACTAATTTTCCATACATGCCAATCTCCCGTGTGGCGGGGGGGTTCCAGCTATTTGGGGTCCCTCCCGCCCCTCCGGGGGAGTTGGCATTCCCCGCGCCTGCAGGCGGCGGGGGTCCTTTAAATTACCGCGGGAAAGAGTAGCGCTGGTGGCTACTCTTGCGCAGCGGGGACCACTCCTACTGGGGGTGCAGCGGCCCCGACCGCAGCGGTCCGCTCGCCCGCCCGCCGGTCTCACTGTGCGGGGAGAGGCAGGAGGGATCGCTCCCTCCTCCCCTCCTCTCCTGTTGTACGGCGCGGTTGTGTGCGCCGCAACTTACAGTTCAGCGGCGCAAGGGGAAAGTGACGCGCAAGGGCTGCAGGGGAGTGACGCGCGGTCTGCTCTCCTTCCCCTGCGCCGTGAAAGAGATCGGTCGGGAGCGGCCCTCCGCGCGCAGGAGCTGCGTGAGGTGAGTGGATTTTATTATTTTATTTTATAGCTTTAGGGGGATTCTACCTGGCTAACAGATGAGGGCAACTACCTGGCAACATTGGGGGCATTCACCAGGCAACAAAGGGGGCACTACCTGGCAACAAAGGGCGGCATCTACCTGGCTAAAGATGGGGCACTACCTACGGCAACAAAGGGGGCACGACCTGGCTAACAGATGGGGGCACTACCGGCTACAGAGGGGGCGACTACCTGGGGCAAACAATGGTGGGCACTACCTGGCACAATGGGGGCACTACCTGGCAACAAAGGGGGGCAACTACCTGGCAACAAAGGGGGCACTACCTGGCTAACAATGGGGGCACTACCTGGCTAACAGAGGGTGGCACTAGCCTGGCAACAGAGGGGCTACTACTGGCAACAATGGGGGCACTACTGGTAACAATCGGGCGCACTACTGGCACAAGGGGGGCACTACTGGCTTAACAGATGGGGCACTACCTGGTAACAGTAATGGGGGCACTACCTGGCAACAGAGGGGCACTACCTAGGCAAACAATGGGGGCATCACATGGCTAACAGATGGGAGGCACT